>QANX01007173.1:0-14871 GCA_003254975.1 Ochetophila trinervis | reverse complement strand
CATTTTTACTAAATTTACGTCCATCATTCTATTGCTTAGAATACATAATTCCATTTAAATTTGTTTAACTTTAATTATTTTTATTTATTCATTTAAATTTCTTTTATAAAATATTCAAATAAGATTTAAAAAATCGTTTTATTAGTCAGTAAAAATATATTTGAATTATCCGGCGACGTCTTAAATACGGATTTGCTGCGGTTTTAAAACAATTGTCTAATTAGTGACAAATTTTGTCGCCAAAAAATTATATCAACGCCAAATAATTTTTGCGAAAAATGGTTAAGAAAATAGGCGACGCGCGCGTCTCTATTATAAGATAAAAGGCGACACCAGCGTCTCCGATTCTAGAAGAAAAGGCAACGGAAAATCCTAGAAAAGGCGACGCGAGCTTCTCCGTTTGTAGGAGAAAAGGCGACACCAGCGTCTCCGATTCTAGGAGAAAAGGCGACGCGAGCGTCTCCGATTGTAGGAGAAAAGGCGACGCCAGCGTCTCCGATTCTAGGAGAAAAGGCGACGCCAGCGTCTCCGATTGTAAGAGAAAAGGCGACGCCAGTGTCTCCGATTCTAGGAGAAAAGGCGACGCGAGCGTCTCCGATTCTAGGAGAAAAGGCGACGCGAGCGTCTCCGATTCTAGGAGAACAGGCGACGCCAGCGTCTCCGATTCTAGGCCAAAAGTGCGCGTAAACAATGAGAAACGGAGACACTTGCGTCGCCGATTTGATGAAGATACTGCCACACTTTCGTCGCGAATGTATAACCGTTATCAGCGACGCTGAGCGTCGCCTTAATCCTTATTTTACGGCGACGCACTTTAGACGTCGCGAATGTTTTTTTACTTTCGGCGACTCCCCTTTCTGCGACACATGAATTTACGTCGCCGTTTACAACTAGCGACGCTAGTTTTGCGTCGCCTATTAGGGTTTTTGGCGTAGTGTAAACAAAATCCCCAAGTCTAAACAACAACAAAATGGTTTTGCCCAATTTCTTAATGAAACTTTGAAATTGAATTTCCAACTTAGAAAAAATATCACATAATCATTATGTTATGCCATCTATGTAATTTTCAACAATCACGTGCAACATGAACCAAATAATTTATTATCTTATGCAATGTAAACTGAATAATTTATCATCTTATGCAAAATCAAAATAAAAAAATTAGTTATTTACACTACGGACGGGTACCTAAATTATGTCAGATTTTATAAATATATACATATATTTTCTTTCTTTTTGGCATTTTACTATCCAAATCCAACATAACATAGCATTGTTACATTATGAAATTGAAAATTGGAATTTTCAATTTTACATTAAATTTCACTATACAAGTTTAATGTAAATTGAAATCCCCAACAAGTTGCAAGACTGGGTCAAAGATAGTTAGTTGTTTTTTCTCTTTTTCTTTTTTTTGGCAAGTTGAAGGTAGATTTTAACAAAGGCCATTGTGGATACTTCAAATTTACACATGGCTATATCATGTTATCTATCATGTTTGGGTTATCCAAAAAAAAGTCCCCTAGTCTAAACAACAAAAAATGGTTTTACCCAATTTTGTAGTGACCCTTTGAAATTGAGTCTACATTTATTTTATTTAAATATCACATAATCATTATGTTATATCATCAACATAATTCTCAACAATCAAATACAACATGAACCAAATAATTTATTATCTCATGCAACGTAAACTAAATAATTTATCATCTTATGCAAAATCAAATATAGAAAAATTTATTATTTACACCACAAGTATCTAAATTTATTATTTTTTTGTTTGGCATTTCGCTGTCAAAATCCAACATAACATAATGGAAGATAGAGATATAAAGAGGGTCTAGAAAGGAAAAAATGGTATTTAGAGAGGAAAAAGTTTTCTAGGTCTTGGGAAGAGAGAGAGTGCGAGAGATTAGTATGTAAAACAACTTTACTTACCCCTGTTTTGATCACAACGCAGTGCGCACGTGAGGAAAAGAAAGATTTCATATGGAATTGAGTATAGGTAGTAATAATACAACATTATGGTGGGTGTGTAAAATCCAACATAGTTAAAATATCGTCGGAGTAAATAATTTTAAAAAAAAAGTTATATATTATACTAAAAAATCTAAGGGTTCAAGCATTTTAGATTTAAAACTTGTTTTGGGAAAAAAAAAAAAAAAAAGAGGGGGGGGGGGGGGGAATAGAAAGTTACAACCTCCTCGGTGTTGCATTTAACACAACCCCATCTTTTGACATGTAACCCTATAAGTTGGTAAATGGATAAAAAAAATTAAACCGTATAAGGCTATCCCTCTTTTGCCCCGCATTAATTGGTCTGGGGTTCCTTTGCATAGAGCGGGATATACATTTTTAAGCTATTAAAAGATGAAATAAAGAGATTGAACCGAGTAAAATAACCCCTCTTTTACCCCACATTAATTGGTGTGCAGTCCCTTTACATAGAGCGGGGTATACATTTTTAAGCCGCTAAAAGAGAAAGAAAGAGATTAAATCGGGTAAAGTTATTCCTCTTTTACCCCACATCAATTGGTGTTGGATCCCCTTATATAGCGCGTGGGACACATTTTTATTATTTTTTTTTTTTGTAATTACGGATTACACAATTTAAATAAGAAAAAAAATCAAAAAACCAAACTTTGTATTTAATAAGGAAAAAAAAATGCTTGATTAAAAAAGGTAAGAAAAAGAAATAAAGAAACATTTTTCATCAAAGACAAAAAAAAAATCATAAAAATTCATTCAAAATTACCTTGGAACACTGTCTACATATATGTTTAATTGTAATTTGTACATATTTGTAAACAGTTGGGTACTTACTTGTACATAATAAATAATTTACCTTGTTCATTGGCATATAAATGGTGGAAGCATTTATATATATCTCAATTATGGAAGCTGAAGATAATTGAAATTTAACCAAGTGATTGTTTTTTCTTATTAATATGTGTCCCTGCTTTTGCAAATTCTTTTGGGTTAAATTTAAAAATTCTATTAAGGGATTTTAAATTTTATTCTCATTTGACAATAGTTTAAGCGGCTACTTAATATTCTAGTTAGATAATTCGGCAAAAATAAGGGAGTAATACACATAGATATGAACATTTTGAAAAAAAAAATGTGCCCTTATCACATATTAAATTCAATTATACGATAAAAATACATTTTTTTAACTTAAAAGTATTAAATAATGAGATGATGATAATTTTTATTGATTATATATTATGATTGGATTAGATGAGTAAGTAGTTTCAATTTTTAGTCTTAGTTCTTAGTGGTTTTTTTTTTTTTTGAATTAGTGAAATACTCTTGATGTTATGTGATTTCTGTTATTAAACTTTTATATTAAACAATTATTGGTTGCTTATATTTTTTATTTGTATTTATAACATATCAAATTATTATTATCTTGTTAATAATAATAGTTTTTTGTTATGTAAATAAAAAATAATATTTTATTTTAGTAATAAACAATCCAAACCCCTTCGAGCTCAATTTCACTTGCGTTCAATTGTGTAGAGTCCCTTTGTTTATTTCAATTTACCATACAACATGTAATTAATGTGAGCGTATAATGTATTAGGAGCTAATGGACTGCGTAAAACACATAAATTTATATTTATTAATCAATGCAGGGTAGAATATATTATGTATTTTAATTTTTTTACAATTATATGGTCACCTAATTACAATCAATTTTTGTTAACTCTAATTTCTTATATATAGTACATAAATAGCAATTTTCAACTATTTAATCTGAATAACATTTTTGTACATCTATATTCATAATATAAGGTAATAATATTTAGCCGCATATAATATAATTTATCTCATTGGTTCACCATGGTGTTGTTAAACGACCTACCGATTCAATCCCAAATATGTTTGAAAGTCTGTTAAGGGATTTTTTAGGTGACTTGAACATTAAACAATAAATATCAATGTGTAACTATGCCAATGTTGTTATAATATATTATAGGCTTACATGTCCAACTTAGACATTAATATTTTAATAATTTTAATTTGAATCGTTCAGTCAATGTTGTTTGTGCTTGTGTGTAAATATTGTTATTAATCATTATATATTATGTGTTTGATAAATTGATTTGAAATGCTATGTATGTTTTACCTTATCTATGTCTATAACTTGCTCTAACATTTTTTTACCAAGAAAAAACAAAAACAAAAAAAACTTGCTCCAACCCAAATTTACAACACTTTGACTATATAATTGTCACTTTTGCATGACGAGGAACCAACATTGAAGGTTTTAGCATCAAAATTTGACAATATGTGATTTACTAAAAAATTATATATATTTAAAATTATTAGGTACCTTGCATCCAATAGTTCAGAGTCCCCATAAAATTACTAGGTACCTTGCACCTAATAATTCGGAGTCCCCTCACGTAGGGGAGTTTACAAAATATATATAAGTATTTGTTACCCTGCAACACAGTAGAGAAATTGATTGTTTATGTCTTTCACCCCGCATCCAATAGGGCGTGGTCCCATACATAAGGTGGGGTACACAATACATAAAAGTATTTGGTACATTTCACCATGGTAGATACACCTTGCAAAAGGGTGCGGGATGGTAGTCTGAGACATTTGATACTCACTCTATTTACCCCACAAAGAAGTTCATGTTGTCCATAAAAGAGTAGCATTACCCCATTAAGTACTAATCACATAAATGGTTAAGTTTGTCCAAATTGAATATTTTTTGTTCATAATGGAGTAAAGGTTATCCTTAACAAAGTACTATTGGCCATATGAAAATATATTGGCCACAACAAAGTAAGTTTTGTTCACAGAGGAGTAGTTTTTCTCCATTAAGGAGTAATGACCATAATGGTTAACATTAACCAAATTGATCATTGTTTGTAATGGTTTTTCTTAACATAGTAATATTGCACATATCAAGAAATATTGGCCACAAAGTAGTACATATTATCCATAAAGGAGTTGTATTGCTCCATTAAAGTTAACAGCCATAATGACTAAGTTTGTCCAAATTGAGTATTTTTTGTCTATAGTGGAGTAATGCTTATCTTTAATAGAGTAATATTGGTCATATAAAAACATATTGGCTACAATGTAGTAAATTTTGTCCAAGGATGAGTGGCTTCACTCCACTACAAAATAATGGCTTAACACTAACAAAATTGAATATTATTTGTCTATACTGGAGTAACAATTTTCCTCAACAGAGTCATATTGTCATATCTGAAGTAACAATTGCCCTCAACAAAGTAATATTGCCATATCAAAAGATATTTGCCACAATCAAGTAAATTTGTCTCACATAAATACTTTTACTTCATTAAGTAGTAATTGTCATAATGGCTAACATTGACCAAATTGAGCATTATTTGTCTATACTAAAACAATGTATGCCTTTAGCAAAGTAATATTGCCAATATCAAAAAATATTGGTCACAAAATAGTATATATTGTCTTAAAAGAGTATCAATACTCCATTAAGAAATAATAAATATAATGGCTAATATTGACCAAATAGAGTATTATTTGTCCATAATAGAGTAAAAAATACATTTAGCTGGGTAATATTATTCATATCTAAAAATATTGGCCACAAAATAGTACATTTTGTTTATAAAAGAGTATCAGTACTCCGTTAAGGAGTAATGACCATCAAGGCTAAAATTGTCCAAATACCCAGCGTTGTTATCGAGAACCCCGTATCATAGAATGCAGGGTAGCAAACACAAAGAAAGTAGCACGGGATACCTAATTCTCTTTGACCTCGCATATGGAACACGAGTTTCCCATGTCTTATACAGGGTAAAAAGCTTCTCCCTCAATGAAACTGGCCACCGGTTTCACATTTTTTCTCCTTTTTACCAGTGCCATGTGTCATTCAATAGCAAAATCTCCACAATGAAACCCTTTTTTAGGGGGTTTCACTGAAGACCCTTTTTTAGGGGGTTTCACTGAAGAATTTGCCAATAATGAACGAATCGAGATAGAGGTTGGAAAAAAAAAATACAATGCAACTCTTAGAGTATTATTGATCCATAATAGAGTAACATTGGTCTAGCATTATAATATTTATAACGGAATAAAATTTATCCATAATAAAATAATATTATTCCAAAGTTTAAACAGGGATTGCACTCTAGAATTTGCCAGTAAAAAATTGTAACGTTACAAATGTATTAGACTTTGTAGGATTTAATGGAAAATTTCATCTATAAAATGCTTTATGTAAACCTAGCCTGTCCTAGCATGGATTTCAAAATCCACCAAAAAAGAAAGTAATATGTTTCCACGAGTCCTATGTGACAATAATATAGAGATTATCTTTTATGGAATTGACATAAAAGAAATAAACTGAAGTCATTCATGACTAAACTATTTTCAACAAAACCCTCCAGGGTCCACCAGGAGTGCTCATCTGGTAAATTCTGAAACACAATAGAGGCTGCAAATGGAGCCCAAGCAAAAATATAAAGTTTGTGCATTGCATCTCAGTTAAAAATTCCAATTCTAAAATTCTATACAACCATCGTCTGTCTTACCCACTGAAGCTTGAGTTCTCAAAAACCCACAACCCAATCACCTTGGACCACAAATGAAAGAATTTTGAACTATTTTCCCTTGATAGATTTGCAAGACCTAAACTTTCATGAATCACAATTTTTTTATCATAACTTTCTATTGTTAGTCTGGCTAGAAGATGATGCTTTCAGGTTCACCATCCTATCGTCGTGATCAGAGCCAAAAAGAATGTTACTCCAGTTCGTCGATCTCTGTACGATCCTAGAAGGAACCCGGTCACTATCTTCTCCACCAGAGGCTTCATACCCATCACTGGTTGACCTTGACAGTGGGATTCCACTTTGAGCAGCTATACCAGCAGCAGATAGACCTGTCAGCCGCCTAGCCTCATCAGGACCTGATGAGGACACCCGGAAAGGATGGATGTCTGGAGAGTCTAAACTGCTCTCGGGAGAAGAAGCAACAATCCCTGTGGAGCTTGACATAGCTCGGCTTGTTTGGAAAGCACTCCTTGCTTCAAGCTGAAGAGGGGCCAAATTAGCTGATGTCTCCGTGAAACCTTTGTCAACAGCTTTAGCTGAAGCCTTTGTAAGAGGCTCCATTGGCAGCTCAGCCGGAAGGCGAACCCGCTTATTAGCTCGCCTTCTATTATTCTCAGGCCTAAAAATCATTCTGCGGCCACTGCTGCCAAAGCTACTGTCAGTTTCTAGCCCAAAAGGAGCATCGCGTCGCACCACAGGCTGCAGGATTTTGGACCTTTTTCTGGCTTCAGCAGCAGCCTTTGAGACCTCTTCTGCATTCAATCTTGCAAGAGTCCATGGACTAATCTTCACTGCACCTGGATTCTTCTTTTTAATTGGTTCCTCTTCCACCATCTTTTTGGCAAATGAACTAACAGATCCAGTCTCTGGCGGTACAACATCAAACTGGAAGAAGAGACAGCAGCATTAAGAAATTAAACAATTTGGTTAAGTTCATTATGACTTAATCTCTCATGATCCATATACCATTCCAACTGTTTGGAAACAAAAAGGATGTAAAAATCAATCCCAAAATTGAATGGCCTCGTTATAATCAAGATCCTAAAGCAATTGATAAGCAAGGTGTAATTATATACATGTTGCACGGCTTCAAGAACCTTTCAGGGGAAGGAATAGTTGAACAAAAACATGATCAATAACATCCAATTACTAACTCTCGATGGAAATTATTTAAATGGATCTTTTACAGTTGCAGCTAGCATCCTAATCACTATAACTCTCATGAGGAATTTGACGTTATCTACAAATACAAACGAAAATAAAAACAAAAAAACAGAATAGGACGCATGCTGGTGTCAAAATTACCTGATCTTCTAGAAACAGACGTGGTGGAGTGCACCAAGCACCCCGGTGGAAAGTAGTAAAGGAGCTTGCACTGCTTAACCCAGTAAGTGAGCTCGCAGGAGACATTTGGGGACTGTGCTGACCTCCAACTCCTTGTTGCTCTTGTTCCTGCTCCCTCAAAGCTATGATATAGTCATATGTGCTGATTCCCTGCCTCACAGCCAGATGTAATAATGGCTTGTTAACATTTTTACAGTGAATACACCACACAAATACAATATCATATGAAAATTATCGTTCTTAGACTAGTTTGTCTATAAAGAAATTGAAAATAACAAACACTAGACTTTTGACCTTGAACTGCTTTTCTAGCCAGACAAAATTTTCTTCACTTACATTAAAACTTTTATATTGATGAAGATGACTATGAACAAAAAACACCATGGAGGAATTCAATAAATCACCAAGATGCAGAAAAAGAAAGACGGACCTTGAAGATTATGATAAGATTCCATTCATATGATTAAGTAACTAATCGCGAGAAGAAATTGTGAAGCTTACCTTTTTGATAAGGAGGATGTGAAAAAAGAAAAGCTGTGCAAGTGGTAGGGTTGCAATCATTGCCAAAAATGTGCACAAGACCTGTAATTTTAATGTACAATTCATTAGTTGTGTAGAGGATCTGCTCAACTAACAAATCAAATGAATTAACTGGGAAACACTATGCTGAGACAAAACTCATAGAAAATCAATCAGATTAAACAGCATATCTAAGGTAAATTCTTGTGAAAAAAAAACTCACCACAACAATAACGAACGGCACTAAAGAGAAACTGCTTCCTAACTTGGCAGATATATCCACAGCAAACTGCTTCCTCTCAAGAAAACAGCAGATAAGCACAAGAATCCCAGTTGACCATTGTAGAATAAGCTGCAATCTCAAGCCCAAGGTGCACAAACCATGTACATACCTGTCAATAATCAATTAAAATGAAAATGACTTGAAAATAAAATTCTTACTCTGAGATGATCTTCAGATTCTGGCTGCTTGTGGGAATCATGGCAGCAAATTCAGGATATGGTAACCGTAAAGATTAGGGACAGGTCTTAATTTTGGCTATGACAAGAACAGATTAAAAAGTTGAGAAAGCCAAGATGGTGAAGAAAGTTAAGTTAGAATTGCCTTTCAAAGGGTAATTGTTGAATTATGAAATGACAGATGACAAACTGTCATCAGACATTATGCGAATATGACCTTGAATAGGAATGAACACCAAAAAATGACAAATAAGCATAAAGAAGCTGCAAGCAAAGTTTACTTGAGAAGAGGCAATAAACACTATTGTGAAAATCAACTGCATTTTGTGCATTTTTCTTCAACAATAATGGGGATTGTGGATACAACATTTTTCTTTCAGAACAGTGGGAATTATGAATACTCTATTTTTTTGCTAAGAGAATCGTCGACACTCTTATATGCGGTTTGACTTGGGTAACAAGGATTCTTCTTTTCCCATTTTCTCTCTTTACTCTTAATGAAAATCAAGGTAATGAAGATCCGATCAAACTCAATGGGCTAGCTAGAGTTTTAAGGTTTAAGGGAAACATGTGGACAGTTGTGGGTTTACCATCTGAAGATTCCCGAGCAAGGATAATAGTAGTCTCATGCTTACCAATAGGAGAGCAGTAACCATGAGGGTGAAAAACTGTCTGTAGTTCTTTTTTCCGATACAGTTGTTAAGCCACTACAAAAGGCAAATATATAATTGGTATTACAATAATTACCAACCAACAAGGAAAGAACATTGAACAAATTAAATATCCTTGTACCCTGCAGTGATGATCAAAGCGGTCAACACATTTGTCACAAACTCTGCAGTGTTTACTGTACTTGAAGACCTGCATGAAAAATTTCCAATCACATAAAAAGCCTTGTAACAAATTAAAGTGCTCATTAAATGAGTTGAAACACAGAGATCAAGGACATGGCAAGCTAGGCATGTAACTCTTAACAGTTTTCTAAATAATCAAGCACAGAACGAAGGCATGATGCAGTACTTCTACATTATGAAATATTGTTAGAGAACCCCAACTACACATGCCTGATTTCTGCATGCCACATCACTATATCCAATTAATCGTATTGCCTATTAATTATAGATTACACAATATTATATATTATTCAAGAATCATTTGAAAAATTATAATAACATTAATAATAATAATAAATAATAAATAAATAAACCTTAAAAAGAGTTTTGTTGATTTCCTAGTGCTACTACACACCTCAACTTCACACAAACTGCAATAGAACATTCCTTCTTCGCTCATTTGCTGTGTAGAGGATTCGTCACTTGAACTACAGCAATTGCAAATAAATGCACATGGAGAGCAAACCAACAGAAGACAAGATGATGTATTTTTCATCTCAATATCTGCAGTTGAGTTTTTCGAAGTTGCATCTTTGCCCAGTTCATCCTTAGACAGTGATTTCCCTCCAAGTGCTGTAACATTAGCATCATGTAATGATGAAGTTGATTCTCCACCCAGTTTAGAATCCTTTTGTCTAGAATGCTTTTCACAGTCTGGAATGTTAAGATACTTTTTCGACTTAAAAACTCCTGGATCTGCAGGATCAGCTGCTGCACACCAAATATATAGGCCGAAGACACATGTAATCTGGAAAGAAAGAAAGAAAGAAAGAAGACCTTATTTATGCTTCATGAGGGAAAAAGGCACATCAGATACAGGTAAATATAAATGCAATTTTACTTGTGAGCTTACAAAAATTATTTCACATGCTAGAAGCAAATGAATTCCAATTAGCTGAAACACTAAACCATACGTATTTATGCCGAAACTTAGCAAACACAAAATATCTGCTATCCAAAAATTTCTAACACGGAACATTTAAGACTCACATTTGATGATTGTTTAGAATTTCACTTGTCGCTAATGTGCATTTTGTAGTTTAAACGCAATTGCAAATTTTGGATGAAGAGGGTCAAGTATGTATTGTACAATAGTAACTTCCTTGTGCATGTAAACATACACCTGATGGAAAATTGAAACAGTATTGCTAACCTTTGGGATTTATTTTGTAAAAACTAATTGAAGTTTTGTGTTATCAATTGATCAAAACACTTTTNACCTTTGGGATTTATTTTGTAAAAACTAATTGAAGTTTTGTGTTATCAATTGATAAAAAAACTTTTTCCCTAAAGCATTTATTTAACATATCCGGATCTATTAAGTCATTGAAAACAGAGAACAAAGGGATTGGTTGATTGACACCTTCATTTAATGATCAGTTTGATATTTAAGCAATTCAAATGAAAATTATAAATGAGAGAAAGGTTTACATGCTGATGTAAATTAATTTAACTTGATTGCCTATCTACATAAATATTCTATTAGGGGGAAAAGCCAATGAATTTTGCAATGGCTGAGCATTTTTTAACCTTAATTTCATTGAATCAGCTTATTGATTCATTTCTAAGTGAATCAGCTTAGTGATTCATTTCTAAGTGTTTTGGCAACAACTGCAGCAAATACTTCCTCAATTACTATCTAACAGTCAATGGAAAATCAATTTTTTTGGTTTCCCTCAAGAAAACCATAAACATTCTGAACATTCAAGACATCAAATTCAAAATTCATGTTGATAGAGATCAGGAGCAAACTAAAAGATACAGACACGGAAACTAACTCATTGTCCCTTACTAGCTAAAGTGACAGACTTATAACATACATGAAAATATCTATAGATAAAAGATTACCCCAAAAATAAGTATAAAATAACCCGAAAAGGGAAAGGAATCCAGTTTGGAGAAAAGGATCTTAGATAAACAGAACCAAACCCATGAATAACCAACAAGCATAAAATAAACGGATCTTAAGCCCCTAAATTAACCAAAATAAAGTGCAAAAATACATAGAAAAAAGGAGTGAGAGAAATGACTCACAAGTGGAGTGTAGAGACCCATCACAATATATTGAAAAATCTTCTTCCCAACAAAAGGAGCGAAGAACACGTAGAAGGCAAATCCCAATGCCAGAAACACAGCAACAGCCACCACCTATGGAAGCACAAAAACAATCACTCAAATGAAAATTAGGAAGACCAAGGTGCTCACCAAACAAATCAAAATAAGAAATTCTGAAAAAAAAAAAACCTGGAGAGGGTGGTAAGGAAGTTGCCAACCATGCTTCCTCATTTTCTAGTTTTAATGCCTACAGAGATGCAGAAAATACAAAAGGTAACAAAATAAGGAAAAATATGAAGGGGGGCAAGAAAAATAAAAATGATGACTTGGGTATATCTTCGTTTCTTCAATGTCTCCTTTTTATCTACTTTCAACTTTCCCTCATTTTCCAGAAACCATGAAAATGGCTGATTTACTGAGGAACCAACCACACAAAAGTTGCATCTTGCATTTCTAAGAGGGTGTCTAATCTGAGAGAAAGAAATGGTGGAAGGATAAGGAAAAAAGAGCTTAAAGGTAGAGATATCACTGGTATGGGGTAGCTGATGTGGGAGAAGAATGGACAAATGAAGAAGCTTTGTCTGGTTTCAGTCAATCATAGCCCACCCAGGTCAAGGAAGGTTAGGAAAACAGGGGGGCTGGTTTTTGGTTTTCTCTTGTTTTTCCTGTGCAAAAGCTTTTTACTTGGGCAAAGGGCAAAGATCTATGACTGTAAGAAAGAAAATATGAGAGAGAGAGAGAGTAAAGGCCTGGTTTTTTCTTTTCATGCCTATAATTACCTTGCAACCCACCTTTCACTTTTTTCTTGTTTCTAGCGTTACCTTTTTCCCTGGGCAAATCATGTCACACAGGTCAGTGCAACAGACAGTTGTTTGGTTATGCTTTTTGTAATTTGCCAACAAAACCCACAACTTCCTCCTCTCTTTTATTTCAAAACACTCTCTCATCTCTATCTTCTTTTGCTTGTAACTTTTTTTCTTTTTGTTTTTCTTTTTTTACACAGGGAAAACACATTAAAGGAATAGTTATAGTCAAGCTCTCCCAATGTGGTGGTTTATGCTTTGTCTAATTGAATTATCTGTTTTTTTGGTAGAAAAGGAATAATAAACACAGTTGAAGAATTCATCAAAAAAAAAACACAGTTGAAGAACAATTGGAAGGGATTGTGACCTCTCATCTGAGTCCCCTATTTCTCCTTTTAAGCTCCTGTTTCTTTCATTACCTGATGACCATGCTTCTCTTTTTTTTCTTTTTGCATCAAAAATTAATTTTTTTGAATTGCTTTAATGTATTAAATGTTGTTCTTGGTTTTAGGGGTGGTTGATGCCTAGAAGAAGACGAATTCTAGATCTAGTAACCAACCCATGTGTTTAAGAATCTATGCCGATTTCATAAGCTTTTTGCAATTTGCAAGAACCCCAAATAAGTCCTGCTTTTTTTTTCTTTTCTTTTTTTATTAATGAATGCTTAATGCTTACTTTTGCTCACCATTATTTCCTGTGCAAAAATTAAAGCCAAGTGGGTCTGCCATTTTGTTTTAAAACTACACCAAATTCACACCAAACATTGAGAATAAATAAGTTGTCTCACTCTTACCTGCCTATCACAATACACACACATATATATATACACACATCCATTCCTAAATCAATCTGTTTTCAACTTATTTCACCAAAAAAAAAAAATCTGTTTTCAACTTTAAAAAAAAAAAAAACATTTTTCTATTTCGAACAATTCAAATTCCATATCTTGTGGGTAAAAATGTTATAGGGTACAAAAAGCTGGTTGGGTATTAGCTACTTTCCAAATAGCAAATGGACAAAAAGAGGCGTCAAAATGTACTCCTGCCTCATATAACGTTACCATGTGCCACAAAAGCTATAAATAAATAATAATTCAATCGAGTTTTCTGAAGGATTTGAATGAACAATGCAAGCTTACAAGATAACAAGGAGAACTTGAAAGGCTCTTTGCCTAGTCAAAAAGGGTATTTTTCTTAAAGCAATTGAGAAACCAATTAGGTGAACAAAATTAAAATGCGCTTGTGGGGGAAGAGAAAGTGTCAAATATGCAAAAAGATTCTTCTTTCTTATACAATGTGGGGTTTCTCTAATTCACCAAAAAATAAATGTTGGGTTTCTCTCTTTTCTTTTTTGTTAATAGATGTGGGTTTGTCAAATAATCATATTAACAATCTGCAGAGACAAAGAGAGTGACCCAACAATGAGAAAATGGGTGAGGTTGGGTTTTCTGAATTAGTGTATGTAGGGAGTAGGGACTAAATGGGTATTTTCTCTGTAACGTTGAGAAAATTTGCCTTTGGCATTTTCTTGTCAGATTTTGGACTTGGTGAAGAAAAATATATATATATTTATATATAATACAAAAAAACAAAAACAACATTTTAATTTTCCAAGTGGGTAACCAAAAAGAGACTGTTCTGTAATAATAATACCATAAACCACATGTGTACGTTTTGTTTAAAATCAGAAACTTAAATTCAACTCAAGATGTGATGGAACAGAAATCAAAGAGTAAGGATCACAGGTACTGGGATGGTCCATCATACATCTTAGCAGCACTGGATTTACTTTTGTCAAAAATAAAATATTTTAAAAAGTGAAAAAAATTAATGATAATAATAATAATGATTAATAAAAAGAGGTTGGAAAGAAAAAATTAATGAGGGTTGGAGGATTTTACGTATAGGATCTCTGACAAGGTGGCCCGGTTAGCATTAAATACTTTGGATCTCTATCTGTCTCGTTTCTTAAAGGGAGGGTCAGTATATTTGCCTCCCGGGGCTTTACTATTTCACGGGTTTCGAGTCCAATTACGTTGACCCTCCAGATTCGTCCGACCGTGGATTGCCAAGGACGATGCTTTTTTGTTGTATTTGATGATGATCTTGCGGTTGTGAATCGTTACATGTAGCTGTACGATTTTATAAAACTGTACTGACTAAATTTTGTGTAAAACCATTCAAAATAGCCTTCCAAATTAGTTCAGAAGCTACAAATTTTTGGATTAAT
>QANX01007171.1:0-34133 GCA_003254975.1 Ochetophila trinervis | reverse complement strand
GATTGTAGGAGAAAAGGCGACGCCAGTGTCTCCGATTCTAGGAAAAAAGGCGACACGAGCGTCTCCGATTCTAGGAGAAAAGGCGACGCGAGCGTCTCCGATTCTAGGAGAACAGGCGACGCCAGCGTCTCCGATTCTAGGAGAAAAGGCGACGCTCGCGTCTCCGATTCTAGGCCAAAAGTGCGCGTAAACAATGAGAAACGGAGACACTTGCGTCGCCGATTTGATGAAGATACTGCGACACTTTCGTCGCGAATGTATAACCGTTATCAGCGACGCTGAGCGTCGCCTTAATCCTTATTTTACGGCGACGCACATTAGACGTCGCGAATGTTTTTTTACTTTCGGCGACTCCCCTTTCCGCGACACATGAATTTACGTTGCCGTTTACAACTAGCGACGCTAGTTTTGCGTCGCCTATTAGGGTTTTTGGCGTAGTGATGAGATCTATCCCTTAAAACAAAACAAACCTTTATATGCTACTCCTTTTTAGCCATAATTGAAACATCCCCATCCAAAGAAGAATGAAGTAACACCCAAATAATAGAAACTAGATTCTCTTTTTTATTCCAACATAGTAACCTAAAACCAAGCAAAGACCAAAAAAGAAATATACTCATCTTTCCAAGAAACCATAAACTCAGCCAAACAAATAAAACTCGAATGATGACTTCGACAAAAAGCCTTCACCGTACGTTAATTTGGGTATCCCTATGGCTGATACCATTGCAATTCCATAAAAGAACCTTCATTTATATAGATTTGAAGATGCCTTTGTAGAAAGCTTAGTCAAACCAGCATCAATCTACTTATGAATGCGATGTTGTGTTTCCTGCCTAGAAAGCCTACCACGCTTTGCAATTGTTAAGTTTTCCTCAACAACAACATTAATTTTCTCCACCTCATAAGGAACCAAAGAAAAAATAGGGTTTTCCACTTGCGGCATAGCCTTGGATAGTGGTTTTCCACTTGTAACAATATAGGTTAACCATGGCTCCCTCATCATCTTCTGTATCCATCACCTCTTCATCCCAATCATCCTAAGACCTGCTTTCCAACTGAGTAGCCTTGGACACAACCAAATCTTTAATATGAAACCCTGAGAAACCCTCCTTAGTTGAATTCTGCTCAATTCAATCTCCTTCACATCTGCCACATTATTTGCTAAACCATCAAAATTATTCTAAAAAGCCACTTCCATAACATGCACATCGAAGTTTTCCACATACCCAAAGACCTAGCCCCACCCAACACCTTGGCAGACTTCGTCTCCTTAGACAACATATCCGCGAAGTTAGCTCCTTTAACCATTTATTCCTTACGAATATAAGCCTACCTTTGCTTTTCATGAACTAGCTTGTCCTTATTATCTCGCTTATCAAACCTCATACAATTACTAGTAGAATGTCTAATACCATAACAATAATTGCAAAATTCAGGAACATTTTTCATATTACACCAAAGATGTGATTGAGCCTTCTACCTTATTCAGCATAACAACTTTTGGAAAATTCATAGATAAATCTAAATTAATTAAAAACCTTGCAAAATTACCAAATTCCCCTGAAGCAGTATTTTGTCAAGTTTTAAAGGTACCCCAATAAGAAGGGTTAGATCAGCTAAAATCTGAATATGTTAATAAAATTAATTCAAATATAACCTCACCCAAATTTGCACATTAATAGAATTTTGTGTTTCTAGATTAAAATATGATGTCCAATCCCGTAACCTCATAATTCTCAGTTTCAAAGAAAGGGAACCCTTAGACCAAATTTTGTTTATAACAAGCAGAATAAAGTAAAACATGGTAGAAACCTTTTCATATTGAAATTAATTTCCAAGTTTTCAAATTTCATACCTTAGATACTTTGGTTTCAGCTCAGCCAATTTCCATGATTTGTCTTCATTATTTAGAACCACCCTAGCAATTAGGGAGAGCTAACATAGCTCAACCCTTTCTATGAAAGCATTCTCGATTTCATCGAATAAGTATCTCCTACCATCATAGATTTTAAAACTTAAGCTGCTATCGTGTCTCTCCAATCCCTCCCTCTACAGCAGCATAGGACCTCATTGTAACATTCTGAATATGTTTGAAAACCTATTGAACCAGAACAGTTGAAGGAGTTGTTATCATTGCAAGAACTATCATAGCCGGAACCAACGCTTTAGAATAGGTAAAGTTGACGTTGGAATTAGTGTCGTTTTTTGAAGTAGAGTCACTACTGAAATAGAAACAGAGCCAAAGAACATGTCAATCTTCGAATTTGCAAAAACCGTATCCGACTTTCCATTCTTGCCTCCAAACAGAGTATTACCTCCTCCTATCGAAACCATAGTGTTTATCTCTACCAGACTAGCAACCAAAGCATTGGAATTAAAGTAACACTCTGCCATTGCTATAGAAAAAGCATAAACTAAACAAAAAATGAGAAAGAATGAATAAAACACATCAAACCTCATAAAAAACTGGAAATCTAAACCCTAACAAAGCCATAATCTTTATTTTCAGACATTATCAAAAGGAAAATAATAAAACCAATATATTTCTAGTTTGTGGTAGTTGACAAGCATAAAATGTACATCATTTTATGCTATCTTTTTAGCCTAACATTTGTTAGGTTGTGCTTACTTTGTTAGGTTGTGCATGTTGTGGTAGGATCATAGGTGGCTGGTTTCCCAATTAATATAGTTTGTTTGAAAAGCCAAATGCATAAGAGTAGCAGTTGTTGAAGTGCAATCCAGCACCACTTAGATTTGCTATTTATTTGGTTTGAGATGAGGCCTGAGCCTATCAAACAATAGGAAGGTAAGATCATTGAGGCACCAAAGTAGTATCAACCAGTGACACTCCAACGCTCAAATCAAGAATTTAATCTCGAAAGATTAGGAGATTCTGAGAGTTTCTTTATTTGTGTACCACAAATAAAATGATTCTAATGTTTTTATATGAGATCCCTAGCTCATAGGTTCACGTGCATTTGCAGAAGGGCATTGTGCATATTGAATCTAGATAATGGGTATAAATTTTAGGGAAGTGATGGCAACGGTTACCAAGTGTTTACAACTGCAATGAATTTAAAGAGCTTGATTGTCAAATAAACCAATAATTACTACGCATATTTATATACCGCCATAAGCATGTATATATATATATATATGATGTTAGCTTGTACCTCATATGCTCCTTTAAAACGATGCCATTTGGCGATACGTGTTTAAATGGCATTGTTTGGCTAATCCCACTAAATGACCTATATGGGAAACGACAAGTCGTGCATACCAAAATGACATTGTTTTGCTAAGTTAAACGGCATGTCATGCATCACCAACAACTTCCTGTTGGGTCGAGTCAACCCATTTTACAGGGTTTATAGGTCACAAACTTGACTCCTTGATTTGCTAAAATTTTACAATTTTGTCCACAATTTCTTGCCAAGACAATCCCAAAAGCTTTGTCTCTTCAATTCTGATAGATCCCTGAAGTTAATTTTGTATTATACCCACCAAAATTCCAAATCCTACTCAAAACACAAACCACAAGGGTTTCTTACTGATTTTAACAATTTCTCACATATTAATCTAAATAAATCACACAAAACTACAACATTTCTTTTGAACAACAACATAGCACAAATATCATGCATCAATCTAGTCAAAAACATGAATTTATACATGATTGAACAATATATATATATATGTATTTGATAAAGCCAGTAAACATGAACACACAGGGATGTATCTACAATTAAACATACACCATTATCTTTAGTAAATTAAGCACATCAAAAGGTGGAAAACTTGCATTTACTTTTGTTTTGTAAACGATACAGTCCAATACCTTAAAGTTGATGGGTTTTCTTGTACATCATAGAGGCAGCCACGCGAGTTACCAAATGCATAGGGGAGGGGGATTACTTTCTCGGCTTATAATTGGTTAAAGGGATCTTCTATTATCCAATTAGATATTGTTTTTTAATTTAAACAACTCTTAATCTTTTAAAATATAAAAATACTATAATAACATAAAAACCAAAATATAAATAAAGACATTTTATTCATTTTATATACAATTAAGATGCAAGTTTGATCAACTTGTCTAGATAGTACCAAATCACCAACTGATATGAAAAATAGCTTAACATTTTGCTTAACCATATCTTTCAATCCGTAACTTGGAACTAGGCGTGCTGCCAGTTGATGGACTTATATTTAGGAGCTCTACAGCATTGTTGATATGATAAATGTTAAAAATTGTTTAAAGAAAGAGTCATACTTGGATAGCTAACTCGGTCAAAATTTAAAAATTTTAGTAAACAAAGATATGGGTCGTTAAATTCCGGACATGGCTTAACTATTGGATGATATCCATGGTTGTAATTGATCTTTCATTTGTAGAAATCAACTATACAAGTTGGCGCTGTAAGCTTGTGAATCCCATTTGAAAAGCCAGTATGTGCTTGTTTGTCCGATTGTTTGATTATGGTTCTCTTCTTGATTTTGGAAAGTCATATCTCTAGTAAGGGGTTACACCGACAACAATTGAACTTAAATTGAGGCTCTTAAATCCTATGAAGGTATTGAAGATTTGATGATTGCGAAAACTTGACGTCAAACAATTGATGCACAAATATCCACCAATGTATGACGCTATGTAGTTCGCTTATAAACCATCAAAATGATAAGAACGTGAAGGATCTTGGGACAGTGGTGTGGTATCATCCAACACTTTGATGTTCAATTTAAATTACGTTCAAATGTCAAAAAGCTATTAGGGATAGTTAGATGGTTGCACCTAGTGTGGGGAATATAATGAGGCATTTATAACCCTTTTGCATGTGGTTTCCTTGAGGAATAAATAACTAATGGGCTGGACCGAATATGGAAATTAGGGTTTTCCAGAAACCTAGCTAAGGTCATTGCAGCATTACAAATTTCATGAAGTGAGTTGTCAATTTTGACTAAGTATTGGATTCGGGCATTTCGTGAAAAGCGTCGCCTCAAACATATTGTGTGGACTTGGGTTGCTCAGTCACTTAGGCGTAGGCATGCATATCCTCTGAAGTCATCTCGATATGAATGAGACAAAGTTCTATATGGATCTTGAAAGTGTGAAAAGTACCTAGAAATGGGATTGAATACAACAGGGTAGTGGGTGACCGGATCCTTTCTCCTAGAATACAACGGTTGTACCCCAAGATCGCAGCAACAACCTCTCCTCGTAAGAATGACGCTACAATTACCATGTTCAAAACCTTCCTCACAATGGAACCCCATAAGTATTGTCGAAACAATCTTTCTTACAAGGGAACTTTTCCTCCAAGACTTTGTCGTAGCAAATCTCAATGAGTTGTAAAAAATGTATGGTAAAGGTAATGCATCTAAAGGTATCTGAAGGAAAAAAACCCTATGGGATTCTCTCACTAGGTGGTTATAAGAAAAACAAAGAAACCCATGAACAATATAAACACAATAAAACTAGGAAATAGTCAATTCATGATCAAAATAATGAATAAAAAGTTTTTAGATTTGATCTCTAAGGCTCAAAACTAAAAAAAAAAAAATAATAGAAAAGTTGATATGACCATCAATAGGGAGTTTAGGGATTTTTTTTTCTCATTTTCGTGAGTAAAAATGAATGGTTTTAATTAGATCTACAAAGCATTGTTCAAACAATGACTAACAATGTTCGAGCAATGAAGCATTTTTTGAACAACAATGACAAACATTGTTGAGCAAAATTGTTTGAACAATGGTTCAACAATTGCCCAAAAATGGAATTATGACTTCCAAAAGAAATTTATAAAAATTATTTTTACTCCAAATCAAAATACCTCAAAAAGTAAATACAAGAAACATAGTAAATCCAGTCAAAAACAACCTCGAATTTGTCAGAAAAAATATTCTGTGACAAAGTATATGCCTAACCACCTAATCATGTTATGCGGTTTCTAAATCATTTATCATACATATATACTTGAGATTTGTTCTTGAGGTTCTAGATTGGACTTAGACTGGCACTAAAAACAATACAGTGATTTGAATCATGAAAATTGCCAATACAAAAACTTACTCAAGAAATCTGACTTTACTCAAGTTCTCCACTAAATGCTTGACCCACTAGATGTCAAATTACATGCCACATTTCTTCTTGGTAATCCATGATGAGGGATGGTTGGCACGGCTTAGGAGAGAATTTGATCTTAATTTGGGTTAATTCCACCTCCACGAAATTCCTAACTCCATATATAGGGAAATTATTACATATATATCATATTAATTTTCTTAACATTCTTATTGCAATATGCATATTTTGGTTTTGAACTGGAAACAAAAGGATCATACTAACATATGATGATTCGATCTACATACACATATTTTTTAAAAGGAACTCATGCAGGTTTTTCCTTATAAATATGGATGATTCTGACTTGTTTCTAAATACAGTACTAAGAGATATGGAGAATTACCTCTTGCTAGCTAGTAGCTAGCAAGAGTTTACTACTGATGTAGAGAACCCTCACTACAAAAAAAGGGGTTTTGTGATGGAAATCCTTGTGACGGTAACTAACCTGTCACATAAAGGTGTTTATAGTGTCGGACTTATCAATGACTGTCACAATTTTTAATTTATTTAAGGGTAAATGTCATGCATTTTTGCCCATTACAAATTCAACTGAATAATTGGGCTAAATCGCTGTGTGGGAAAAAAATTTAAATTTTTTGAGTTTATCTGTGACAGAAACTACAAATATTGTCACAGATTCCATGAAAAAAAATATATAAAATTTACAATGATTTTGTGACAATGTTATATCCGTCACATTTGGATATATTGTTAATTGTAACAGTCATTCTATCACAATTACATTTAAAATTCAGATGAGGCTGAACAATTTGACCAAAAAATTGAAAATGAAAAGTTTCCGCCCATACATTTAGCATAACTATGACAGAATTTTAAGCTTGTTGTCACAATTAGTATTTCAATGTATTACAAATATGTTAAAAAATTTGGGAAATTTTCAGAATCCCTTTTATTTTATTTTTTTCTTCTTCTTCCCCTGTTTCCCCCGACCCCTCTCTCCCTTTTCCTCCCTCTCCTCTCTTTAAAGAACCCATGCAACTGAAGCCTCTCACCGAAAATTCGGCCGGCAATGGCCAGGTCCCACAACCCAGAAAAGCAGGCCCAACCTTTTTGCTGCCTTCCTACTCGATTTTGTGGCAATTTTCTAAGTGTGTAAGTGTGAAAGGAAGAGACAGAGGAAGGGCCTCTCTGCTCAGTGAATGAGTCGGTTATGGTGGAAGTTTATGAAAGCTCTGGTGTAAAACCCACTGGCGAAATCTGGGCCAAGCTTGGTTTGTCACTTTCTTTCCTTCTCTCTCTCTATATATATATATTTGATCATTTTCTCAGCTTCCCTTTCAACCCATGGGTAGCTGAAGCTGAAGCTTGTTAAGGATGAGTGTGGTTACCAGTTGTTCGGTTTCAGTTAAAAATTCTAGAGCCCATTTGTTTATTGGTATTCATCCTCATCGCTTTGCTATTTTCTTCGCTTTCTGTTTTTCCAATTTGACGTGATCTGGTATTTTCTGAGTTAATATTTGCTTCTATCCAAGAAACAAAAGTATCTGAATTAATGGGCATATATTATTTTACTTGTGGTTGAGGTGCCAAATGAATTTGATAGAAGACGAAAAAAACTTGATCTACACAAACTTAGGTGATCATGTTATATAGGATCTACAATTTTGTAACTTTTGCCTTACTGTTTGTGGGTTTCCTAGTGATTTCACTCTTTCTAAATACAAAATTTAGCAATTGATTTGTCCTAAAAAGTATAATTCAAAAGAACAATTACTCTCTCTCCAATGGCATGCATTTTTTCTTTGATTTATCAAAAGTATAAATGGCTGTTTTGAAGTTTCATATAGCTTTGGTATTCGGGTTTTTGAATGATCAATGCATGTATGCCATTAAGATATCATTATGTACCCAATTATACACCTTTGATATGCCTGTCTTTTGTCTATTCCCTTTGGGCTCTGTGTATATGTATAGTGTTATTTGATAATGTTTGTGATGGATGATGTGAATTACAATCAATTAGATCTCTTGCATTATAAACATTATGGGCTCTGAGAAGTAATTATCTAGGCTTTTAGTAGGACTTTAGTAATATTAATCTTTTGAATTCCTTCATTTCTGTAGTATTTCTTTCTCACCTGTCTTCTCCTATGTCTTGGTATTTTCTGTTTGTATAAGGAGTTTGTCATATAATTAAGCCATTCTTTGGTATCTAAGATCTTCATTGGCAACAGGGTAAATTTAGTGGTTACCTTGTTGGCATCGTATATAATTTTTGAACCCTTTGGTTTTTGTTTACTATGCCTCATGATGCATTTTCTCCAATCTCTCATCCAATGTTGCCACCTACCCATCAGCATCACAAGTGATACTACAGGAGATCCTTGTGAAGTTAATACTTTGTGTTTGTTAATTGTGACTAATGCACACTGCAGGGATCATGGGACATGGTTGCTGAGTTGTGCCTTTCTCAGCTTCTGTCACTGGTTGAGGATCCCAATGCAGAGTTCCAGGTGTGTAAATTGTTTGATATTCTTAGTATCCTTTTAGGAATTTATTCATTTCATACTGGTTGACAGGCATGCATGCTAAGTCGTATGGATATTACTTATATATGGTAATATGTACTTAAGACTTTTTTCTTTGGCAAGAAAATATAGAAATGCATTTGCAGGAAAAGAGCAATATGGTTGATTTAGTTTGCTGCTTACAAGACTTGCAGGTTCGACTATATCTCTACCTTGTCATTGAGTTGTAATGTATTCCAGCTTCCAAATATGAAAAGCATTCTTTGGAACTTGCTTCTGACTAATATGTGCAGTTTGATTTATTTTTTTTATAGTATTTTTATGCTGATTTGTGCTAACTCCTCCATTTCTGTGATCTGTGTATAGTTTTCGATTTCTGGGGTCATCATCTGGCCAAACATGGTAGGGAGTTTTCTTTCTCCCACTTATTATTGTGTCTTTTCTTACTTTGGGTACGAATTTCTAATATCCTGTTATCTGAGAGATTGTGCTGTACTTTTTTGCCAGATAATACTAAGAGGGTTCATGTTTTTAGTCACATATGCTCTGCTTGGATATGTGAGTTCCTAAATTTTCTATTATCATGTTTTTAATTTGCAATTTATGCCAATCGTAAGCATTTCTATTATCATGCTTTTTTTTACCTATTTATTAAGCTCTCATTCACATGGGTAATCTTTGAATTCTTTGCTCCTTAATCTGTAAATTTTAATGAATTTAAATATTGTATAATAAGTTTCAGTTTCAGTTTTGGGAATTGGATGCGAGTTTTGATTGCATGTTTGTTTTATCAAAGGATCTAGTGCTTTGGTTAAAAATTTTATAATGTGAATTGTAATATGGGTTTTCCATATGATTTTGTAAAAATTTTAGTTTATTTATAGTGTTTACATTCTAAACAGAAGTTGGTGTTTTTTGGATTTATTTTTTCGTATGAAGTTAATGATAGTGATTGATTATGAATTATTGCTTAAATTTGAATAAAGTACAGATTTTGATTTAGCCATTTAGCATAATATAGTGGATTAGCTTTGAGAAGTTTGATTGTTGCAATATGTTGTCATCTCTACTTTGTCATATGAACTGCATATATTTCTGGAGTAAAATGTCCCTACTGCAAAATTGGGCCTGGAGTTTGGTGTGTCTCTAGATGGATATATGTATGCTATAGTTTTGGTACTCTATCAGCATCCTCCAAAGATTGTTGGAATATATCCTTCCTGACTTGCTGCATTGTTCTGCAAGGTAATTTAAACAATTTTCTTTTCTTTTTGTTTTTTATAGAAAAATTGTAAAACAATTTTGAATGAGGATGGTTGTGGTATGATGCAGTGGTTGAGCTCTATGCTGATAATTGTGATATATATATGTGGTAATATAGATTGCAAAATTTTACGAAAATGCAATATTCATTTTACAGTGTCAGACTTTCTCTATCTGGAATTCATATTTTTCCTGTGAGTTGAAACGTCTATTAGAATAAGGTGTTCCATTTAGCAGAAGGTATTAATGATAAATCACTTGTTTGTCCATCCTTACTTTCCTCAATTCTTGTATCTGTGGAAACTAGTTTAACATTGGTTGTGCAATAGACTTATAAATCAAAGTTGGTGGAATTTTTTACACTAGGTTGTCTGTAGACTCTGTATAGGTGGCATGAACATTTTTGGCAATTTCAGCAGATGTGGAAGTTGTTACAGCTTTTAGTTTGTTTGTGATGAGTTCAGTGTGTTGTACTAATCAGAATCTGACATTTGGTGTTAACTATTGCTGGATTATTCTTTCTATTGTGTTTAAATTATTGATTTTGATGTTATTTTATTTTCTCCTTACTGTTTGTCTTTGCAGTAATCTTTCAGGTCTAAATCTTGATGGCAAAATTTCACCTACGATAGGAAATCTCAGGGGCCTTCAGTCTATGTAGAGTTATTCGACACTTCATAGTTAGCTATTTGAATTTTTATTTCCTTAAATTGTTGTCGAGTAGAAGCATTGAGAGAATGTGGTAAAATTAAACATTTAAGTTGTAGAGAGGTTATACATTTTTTTAGACGTTTCTTTGTAAACATTTATATTTTTTCAATGAAGCATGTAATATGACAAGTGCTTCAATGAAATTTTTTTTAACCCTTTATATCAAATGTCTTAAAGTTAAATGAATTTCAAATTGTTGTTTGACTACTTATTCTATTTGAATTGTACTATTTATTGATTATATTCAATGTGCTGTGTTTGTATGGAAGAGATACCATATTAACATTAAATGTGCAAGAAACAAAATAAGTGAATAAAAAATAATTGAAAAATATACCTGAAAACAAAATGAAAAAAATGTCTATTGTGACGGTATATAAACAATCACAGTATACTTAATGTGACTGTCTACCGTCACGGATGTTATATTGTGACGGTTCATATCGGTCATGAAATCAATGCGATATATCATTGTTTTCACAAGTGACGGTATATAGATCGTCACAGTATGTTTAATGTGACAGTCTACTGTCATAAGACCGTCACAAATATTATATTGTGATGGACAAATTTCGTCCCCGAAGCCCTGCCGACGGTGACTCACCGGAATGTCAAAACTTCCATTAATATTTGTGACCAAGTAATACCGTCACATAAAGGCAGTTTTCTATTACAAGGAACAATATTCCATCACGGAAACCCTTTTGTGTTGAGTCTATTGTGACATGCGTGTGACGGATTAGTATCTGTCACATAATGTGGTTTTAGCAACGATTCCATCGCATAAACCATACTTTGTGATGAATTTGATCCTGTCACAAAACTCCCGTTTTTTTTTGTTTTTGTTTTTTTGTAGTGCCTCAAGTGGTGAAAATCCCAGTCGATTACTTAGAAAGGTTCTAAGAATTGGTTGGGGAAAATTGTATTCCAACTAAGATCAACAAACCAATCGGTTTACAATGAAAATATCAGAAAATAAGCTAACAGTGAAATGGACAAGAATACTCAATTTATACTCTTCACTAAACCCTAGAGATAATTATTCAGTTGAACAGGCAAAATGATCGAGCTATAACAGAAAAGATTAAAGTGATATAAGAAGTTCAACACTAAACAACTCGAGAGCTAAAGATTTATAAATTAGTTTGCTAGAAAAAAATTAATTTATTTTCATTAGCTTCATATTCCCCATGAATTCTAACCAAATGGTCAAATAGACTTGTTTGAAACATGCAATTAAAGCTGTTAAGCATACATGGAGCTTTGCAAAGAATTGGATTAAAAAATGTTATAATAAATGATAAAAACGATAGCGAAATTTAAGATAAACTTTGACACAATATTCTTTTATGTACAAGCAAAACTAAATTGTTAATTATCTTTTTAAAATGTTGTGCAAAGCTATCAACTATTATTTCCAATACCAACTTTTGAATGATAAAGAAACATGGCGCAGGCCAATCACTCAAGCAAATTAAGTGACTCTTGTCTTTAAAAGGGTTCTGCAAAACTTTCAACCATTTCCAGTAACCAGTTCACTTTCTCGAGAAAATGGGATGGAAATACTTAAGTTTCCAAGCTCTTCAATTTCTGTTTCAGCTCAGATGGATCCGTACTTATCCCTTCACTCACCTGTAGACATAAATATATACATACACATATACACAAACTCATTGAGAGGAAATTCCAAAAAAAAAAAAGAGTAAAAATTTTCTGAAAAGTTTGATAATAAAAGTATCTCAATAACAATGGTATGAAGCAACCTTTCATTAACTTTAGCTGAAATGCAGCTACTAATTGTAAGCCCTTCTGCAATCAGAAGTTTGAGAACTCTAGAAGGAGGAAGCCCTTGTCTCAAAGCTGTATTTATGAAAACCTCCGTTAATCCTGCCCTAGAAAATCTAACATTTATGGAATCTGACACCCGACGCTGCGAATCTTGCTGACCGTGCTGCACAATAGATGGAGATGATGATGGAGTTTTCAAGCTTTTCAGTTCATCCCTCTTATTACTCAAACGCTTGGATCCTTTTTTAAAAATCTTTTATGTAATTTGCTGCTTCATGCATGTGATCAGATATGGATCTCTTTCCCTAAAACCATTTAAAATACCATAAGAGCTAATCAAACAAAACACAAATTGAAAACAAAGATTTAAAGAATTTGAGTCAGGAAAATTGGAATACATACACGCAGATATATGATTTTTCTTTCATCTAGAATTTTGAAAATAAATAAATTTCCAGTTCCTCTTTCAAAAACTTATATGTGCGCTTTGATGCGCTTTTATTCGCCTTTTAAGCACTTGAAGGAGGATTCTGAATAAATATATTATGGATAAGAGAATCCCGGTCCAAGTATAAGAAATCAAATACGAGTATGTAAGATATGATTTTAAAAACTCAGGTTGTCCTCATACGAATCAGACTGACCCTAAGATACTCAAGAGGAAGTAGAGAGCATATAGATGCGAAAAGGGTAGCCATTTCTTGTCTTCTTTGTCGTTCAATTTCTCTGTGAACGACCTTCTTCTTCTTGTTTGCATTAGGGTTTTGATGATCACCATCATTTTCATAAAAACTGATGACGGATGGTCGGCGCCGGCGGAGGCCATATTTGGGGTTGTGGGTGAGATTAATATCACGACCACTTTGTGATGGGGTGGTATGGATTTGATCATCTACTTGGGTTTCATCATGCTGTTTGCTGCAGGTAAAGCAAGGCATGTGGAAGAGCTCGTCGGTTTGGTCAAAATGGAAAATATTGGATGGAATATAATCCATGTTTGAGCTAAATAATCCTGCCAAAATCTTATAGTTTCGATCTGTAACCTGTCCCTTGATTGCCTTTTTATTTAAAAAGCAGAAAGTCCAAATAATTTAGTATATATATATATATGTGTGTGTGTATTATTTTGAGCATGAAATCTTTGATGGGGCCTAAAGTTATTTGCTGAATTTTTCTATTCAAAGATGATATAAGAAATGACATCACTGCCTTTTTTTTTTTTGGTAATAATGACATCACTGCCTTAGGATGAAAAGAATGTCCCATTTATATTTATTTGTGGAATCTACTTGAAGCCTAATGGATATGTGAGTGTCACTCAAGTATTTTGTTTTCATTAGGAAGATATCTGCTTTTAATATGCTTGTTTTTCATGTCACTGTAAATTTGAAGGACAAAGAATTAATTAATATTTATCTGCATTCACACATTACCGAAAATAATAGTTTAACAGTAGAAAAGCATATTAAACTTTCAGAGTTTGGAAGTAAAATTTTATATTTTAATATGTTTAGATATTATTTTAGATAGTTTCGTACGTACTGCGATGTCTCGCATAACCAAACATGTTGCTTGTAATATTATTAGATTGCATTTTTTTATTTTTATTTTTAATAAAAGAAAGAAACTAGTTGCGCGCATTCACACATATCATATGGGAACTACATGTAGAATTGTGTGGGCCACGGTAGGTAAACGTTTACGATTAAAAATAACCTTAAAGGGAGTGGAAATTAACTTTTTACATAATTAATAATTTAAGAGTCATTAGTTATTTTTTTTAAAGACCTTTATTTTTAAGATATTTAAAATTGATCCTCTATTGAAAAATGGACAAGTTCCCTAGAAAATGGCATACTTCAAAGTGAAAATGCAATCTTGATTTCTAGGTGAGGTCATATGTTTTCATTTCAAATTTTCTTAAAAACTAAACATATATAATATGATATTTTTTTCCATAGGATTTTTAAATAATATATAGGATATCGTCTCTTATTAAATCCACCTAATAAGACCTTTTATAGCAGTTTTTGAATTTTCTTGAATTTGTTTAATTGGACTAAATTTATATTTATAAAATTAAATTTAAAAAGTTAATTTGAATTGCTTCAGAATTTAAAAGGTTAATCTAACAGATCAAGATGGTATTATATAAAGTTTGTTCATATTTTAATAGCTTAAATTTGTAAAAGTACCACTAAATCAATATGATATGAAAGTAAAAAGTCTATAAAAATAAATCTAAACAATTCTCTATCAAACCAGAGTAAATACACACGTACAAGGCGCAATTTGAGAAATTACCCCCAAAAAAAAAAAGGCGCGCAATTTGAGAATCCAAAAGATTTGCAAAAGTGGTATTCAACATAGAAATACAATAAATCAATCAATGTTTCTAACAAACAAAAAAAACAAAAAAAATAAATAATCATTTCTTAGTATTGTTGTATATATTCTAGACAATTTTATTTTGATTTCATGGTCAACTCTGTATATGATGGTAACCATAACCATTGATCCAGTCTATGGGTAAGAGAAATAATGGTGAACTCCTTCAGGCACTTTACCAAATTTATCACTATTCCCTCACCATCATATTGAAATTATTAAGAAATTAATGAGAAAGGGATAGAATAGATAGATCCAATACATGATATTTTTACCATCATTTTTTTTATTTTTAACCTTCAAGAAATAAAATTTAAAATTTTATTTATGGTCTACCATATAGCTAATTGTTCACTTTTTTAAAATAAAATTCTAGTATATTGTTTAATCCATATTAAATTATTAATTAATTTTAAATGTTAACCGTTAACACAATTTAAAAATTTATAATAAATGGATATGATGATAAAGCTATGAGAATAATCTAATATGAGCTGGATGACTCATATATATATATATATATATACTAGTTTTTGTAACGTGCTTGTTGCACGTGGTTTTTAAAATTATTGTTATATCGTTTTTTAAATTAAAATTTAAGTGGAATTTGAAGTAATTTTTTTTGTAGTTTTGAGTTTTTGAATTTTTATGAGAAGTTGATTATATTATGTTTTAAAAATTTAAATTTTTCGAAATAAAAGTTAATATGTGAAGTAAAAAATAGAAGTGAATATTATTGTAAATTTATTTTTATCTTTAAAGTTTTTTTGTGCGTGCATTTTAGATGAATTTTGAGGTGTTTATTTTTTTTTATATAATTTGTTATTTATAATATTAGACGGTTGATATTTATAAAAAAATAAGAAGATAAAATCTGCACAAAACATTCTCTAGAACTTATTAAAGAATATATGTATAAAAGATATGTGATAATAAATTGCATAGGCCATAAAAATTCTATGTTAAATCCACACATACCAAATTACTATAAAACTTTAAATTTTAACTTGCGAAACAATTGTCTTCATTTATTGGAAAACATAAATATTGAGTCTTAGCAATAATAATAATGATTTTTTATTTTGAGCTGATTATTGTTTCAAATCAGTCTTGTTTTAGATTTTCTTTCTTCATCTCTTTATTTATTTTCTCATCCTTGGCAACAATATTTCCACCTGATCCAACTTCAGTTGCATTTAATTCAGCAATTTTTCCACCAACTTCAGATATAGCTTCATAAGTTATCAAGGGAGTTGCTTTTTTATCTGGCTGAGTAAAAGACAAAATCATAAATTTCCAATTTTTGACATTGTTATGCTCATAGCTGGTTGCTCGTACATGCATAATCACTGGTTCTTCAATAGACAGCTTTGCTATTTGTTGTATATTCTGTACGACATCCTGTGAGGGTAAAAAAAACAATGTGTTACATTTTTATAAATCTATATGATGTTATAAAAGGATTTGTAAATAAATTTAAGTTATACAACATTACCTGATTAGTTTTCTTCATTAACTCTAGAGCATTTATTCCAAGAATGTTTTCAGCTTGTTGTCCAAAAATAACAGCAGACAATGTTGATGTCTCGTCCATTAAATTAGCAACAACTCGACATCTGTTAATAGATATAAGGTTGTATTATATATGATTATTATTATTTTATTAAATGATTGCTTATGTTATTGGTAGTTGTAACAAATATAGTATAGTTTTAATTTAGATAATAGATAAGATTTTTACAATACATTAATATCATTTTTAGCTTTCTTACGTTACCTTGGGATAGCTTTGCATTCATCTTGTTGACATGAATAACAAGTAAATTTCTCTTCATACTCGTAAGGTGTTGTTTTAGTGCATTTGTCACAAGACATATACCAAAACTGTTGATCCATCTTTGTGATTTTAACATTTGCCTTAATCCAAAAGCTTTTTTGCTGATATAGATTAGACAAAAAAAAGTGTCAACATTATATCAAAGTAAATAATATATTAATTGTAACCTATTAATATTAAAAATTGTATTACCTTTTCAAGCACATTGTATACATCAGTGATTTTAATGATATCATTAGTATTTGGCACAATAGAAACAACAGTGGAACCAATTTGACATTTGTCATCCATTAAACTGTCAACTTTTGTTTTGTTGATATTGTACCTGTAAATAGTTTATACATTTTGAGTTGTAATTTTTGTTTCCACTATGAAATTATTGAATGAGTTTATTTTGTAAAGATAATTAGATAAGAAAATAAATATATATATATATATTGATAAAGCAAATTTGCACCATGCATATAGGTCCGATGCTTCAGGACTTTGGGGATCAATGATGAAAGTACTTGTCAATCTGCTTGTGAGAGAAAATCCTATTTACAACATAATAAAAAGATAGATTAAATTAGAGCAGTATAAATTAGAAACATAAAACAAACTTTGCAAACAATTTTTTGCTTTGTTTTGTCTTGTATAAGAATATCNTTTTATACCAATTTCAGATTTCAAAGTTGTTGACCATATAGCATTCAATGTTTTCACAAAAAATTGAAACTACTCTAATAGTTTCAGCATTTCCCAAAATGGCATTTAGATAATCCATCTCTTCTTGCAACTGTGCTTGTAATCTTTGTACCTATGTTGAAAAGACACTTCCATAAGTAAAGTATAATTATACAACTATAAAATTTTGTGAAAGCATGGAATAAATTCCAACAAAAATATTTTCACACAGAATCTAACATACAGAAAAAAGTATATAGTAGATTACAAGGACAACAGTAAGATAAATGGTTTCTAGAAGGGGAAAGCTTACATCCTGTTCAAGCTGGTATCTGTAGGGACAAGCATAATTGCTTTTAACGTACGAATCACGTCTTGTAGCACAATCTCCATGATAGCTCACCTAGAGGTTTGACAAATCAGTAAATTACACCTTAAATACGAAGTCTATCTTGACAAATAGAAGTAGTAATGATCACCAAGTTTTGTAAATGAGTGCAAGAAGGAATCGTTTTTCTCTGCATTAAGCATATCCTAGCCTAATTCTCTACCATTAGGATGGTTCTAAATAATTTTATCATAAACTATGCAGACCGAAATTTCTGAATCTGAATTTACACAATTAATTAAGCTTTTTGAGAAACAAATAAACAAATAAAAATATGTATACCCCAAATGTACTTTGAATCACAAACTTAGAACAACTGCTTCATCCATTGAGTTGATGGATGAGATCTCCAAAGAGGAAGAAGCTTAGGAGGAAAAAGGAGCAGGAAGGACATAAAATAAATAACACCACAATTTTATGCAAATATTATCAAGTTGAAATATGATATTCAATAAATATGTTTATTTTTTCTTTCATTTAATGAGATTTTAGAGTAATTAGACTGGTTATTATCCACCTGAAAGACAAGCCTTCATATCCTACCTCCAGAGGTGATTCATCACTCTGATGTTCTCCAGAAGTATGCTGGATTTCTAAGTTACAAGTCTCGCCAGAATAAGGACATTCACAGAGGGAATCACTTATGAGAAAATTCGATAAAGAAATATGTAAATAAATAGGAAAACATTAAAAGGAAAATCTCAGAGCTAGGATGAAGGAAGAAATGGTACAAAAACGATAACAAATACGTATTGGCTCAACACAACAGTTCGCACAATTGGTGAGTCACACATCATGAAATCATTGGTTTTGGATTTTATCACATTAAACACATCCTGCAGTCCCCCAAACACCCTAGTCTTCCGGTACTAGAAGCTATTGCAATCCACAAACATACCCTCGGAAAGTCCTCTAAACTTCATTTCCAGAGAGGAAATGGCCACTTTCGCCTTATTTCTTTTTTTTGGAACTAAAATTAAAAGAGAAGACTGTTTGCTTATACTCGGTTCATATTCCGAGGGTAAAAGCTCAATGTCTTAAAAAACTGCGTAAAAGAAAAAAAGAAGAAAAAAAAGGCAAGGGTTTTGCTTTCCAAATTTCTCAGACACAAATGTGGAAGAGATAATCCAGAGAATGGATCTAATAGGTCCCTACACTCCAAAAAAACCCTCCCCACCCCCTCAGAGAGAGAGAGCTTTTATAAAAAAATAAATATAAATAAAAAAGAAGCCTTTTTTGGGAAAAATGAAAAGGGTACAGCCTTAACTGCACCATTCTTCAGTTCTGATGCTTCCCCTCTTTTCTGTAAATTTAGAAATGCAAAACCAACTGTCTTACTACTAAAGCCAATTTCACATTCAAATCTTGATAAGAGAACTTAGCATCCAGAAACACAACATACACATTATTTATGGCAGCAACAGAATTTTGCGTAGAATTTTTTTTTCTTTCTTTCTTTTTTTGGTGTGGGGAAGGGGGAATTAAAAAGGAGGACCTTGACAAAATCGTATTTGGAGGAAGCGTTGCGAGAAGAGAATCTGGAGCAGGGCAAAGATTTGTTTTTCTTCGGAGGTTGCTCTGATCATCATCTTCTTATTCTCCTTCGCTACTCTTGTCTTCGCGTCTCGTTTCCACCGCCACTTCCTTCCCTTCTTCATCTCTCTCTGTCTCTATTCCTCGCACATTATTCTTTCTCTCTCTCTAAAACTAGTTAATGGTGTTAATGGAGAATCGGAGCTGTCGAGTATCAGCTGTAAGAAAACGCCGTCGTTGGGGAAGAAGAACTGGGGAGAGGACGACAGTTTCCATGGTTGGGGGAGAAGAACGGGGGAGAGGCCAAAAGAAATATTTTGATTTCTGAATTTAGGGCATAATAGAACGAGGGTATAATTGAAAAACCAGGGCTAAATTCGTAAATGCACAAAATGATATTTTATTTATTTATTTATTTTTCAAAATTATTGACCGGACAAATTGATTGCCGGTTGCTACCCAACAGGGGGTTCATGCTGGAGACCCCTGTTGGGTTTCACTTGAGAATTGTCCTAATTGGTATCCAAAATTTAATAAACTCATTTGGTTCGATTCTAATTCAAAACAACTAGCCATGCCCAGAACCTCTCTCATCATCATGCTTTCTTTTTAATTGATTATTTTTTGCTTATTTTATTTGCTTTGGGCCTTTAGCATTTCTCAAATGCATTCCACTGTTTCCACATCGGAGAGTTTCATGGTCCACGCACCTTGTGCTCATTTCATTAAACACATAGTAATATTAATTATTGCGTTCCTAATAAAAAAATTTAAAACCGAGCCAAAAAGTAACCATATTAACAATAAAGATTCATAGGAATGTGGATGGATTTTTTTTTTCTTTTTTAAAAGCCATAATTTTTTATTCCTATTATTTGGACGAGAAATCTTATGAAAAAGTGAGAAATACATTTTTTTTTTAATAAAAGATAAATATACCATTGTTGTTTTTGTCCAATGTGGAGGTTGGGACTTTGGCTTTTGAGACATCCACGTTCTTTGTTCAGGTGCATGGTCTATCTATGGTTTTTCTCCATGAAGGAACGACAAGACTGATTGGGAGTAAGATAGGTATAATACATCAACANTTTTATTCCTATTATTTGGACGAGAAATCTTATGAAAAAGTGAGAAATACATTTTTTTTTAATAAAAGATAAATATACCATTGTTGTTTTTGTCCAATGTGGAGGTTGGGACTTTGGCTTTCTTTGGGACTACAATTTCTCAAGAAGTGGAGCTGCGGACTTCATTATTAGATTAATTGTCTTTATGGTTAAAGAAAAGGTCAAGAAACAAAAAGCAAATGGTAATAGCTTTTCGACATAAACAGTGAGAGTTGTTATTGTAAATAGAAATTCAGAGAGTATTAAAAGGACAAAACACTCTTCATATGATGCCCAAAATCCTCAAGGAGAGGTATCAAATAAAGTGAAAGCTAAGCAAAACATCAAAGCTGTGACTCGTGACCGTCGGAGCTAATTCAAGAACTAGTGTTTTTGATGGAGATTTGATAAAATCTGATCTTTCATAGCCGTTTAGTCAAAGACAAAATCTTCGACTCCGATCTCCATGGATTCGTATGCAGAGTTGGTGGTATCTCTACAAGAATCTTTGTGAGGACTTAAACTACAAGCTAATGAGGAAGGGGCTCATTTTCCATAGCCATAATGTTCTAATAGGGAAAGTACTTTCATCAAGGCCTTTCAGAAGGTTTACTATTGCAAAACTTATAGCCAGAATCTGGAATGCCAAAGCTAAGATACAGATCGAAAAGCTAGATGATAATTTGTCCAAATTCGGTTTTAGAAACAAAGAGGATATGGAGGCAATCTTCAAAAATAAGCCTTGGTCCCTGAATGAGGCTCACCTAGTTTTGAAAGAGTGGTCAAGCGACAAATCTTTACAACAAATTACTTTTGAGACATCCACGTTCTTTGTTCAGGTGCATGGTCTATCTATGGTTTTTCTCCATGAAGGAATGACAAGACTGATTGGGAGTAAGATAGGTATAATACATCAACACACTATTAACAGAAGAAGTGTAGTTGCCAATCGATACCTCCGTTTTAAAATGGAAATACTGGTTAGTAACCTCTTACCAGCATGGTATTTTTTGGAGCGTGATGATGGTAATGACATCTGGATTCAATTCAAACTGGAGCGAGTCTCAGATTTCTGCTATAAATGTGGCAAAATTGACCACGTAACAGGGAGATGTGCATTCAAGGAGACAGCGACGGTTAACACCCCGAATGGTATTACAACAAGATTGTATGGTCCCTGGATACGGGCAGAACATAAGGGCAATATGAACTTTATCAACACGTCGAAGTTGGCGTGATTAACAAAGAAAAAAATTGGGGAGCGGGGAGGTCAAATCTCAGGAAGTTGGGAAAATAGCATACTGTAATGAAGTGGAAAGCTGTCAAGAACTGGCAGCACTTGAAATGACAATAGAAAGGCAAGAATTGGGAATCACTGAGGAATTCAAGGAAATAGTAGTGGACTTGTTAAGAGACCCAAATTTTGATTTACAACAACTTGTAAACTGGGCCTCGGGCCTGCTAAAGGATTATGGCATTAGAAGAAATTTGGAGAGAAAAAAGCTTTAATGGGCTTGACCCAGACATTCTCAAGTTTACTAGGCTGGAAAGACCAAAAACCAACCCTCCTAAAGGTAAATCTCACTTGGGTCAATCCACTTTAGGGATCAACCGTAAAAGGGCTGCTATACATGACTTAGATGGAGAGCCCAAAAGATGTTATCTGATAGAAAATAAAGCTCTTAATGCTTCAGAAGAGCTGAGTCTTGAGGATATTTATTTGGGAGAAGGAAATAACGAGGAGCAGGAGCCCGAAACAGTGACTGGAAGCCAAATGTCAAATACGCAGCAGGAAAGTACCAACTCAACGGAGAGTTCGATGCCAATCAGGGAGGTGAACCGGTCTCTGAGGGGAACTTGGTCCTAGAAGAAAGAAGCTAGAAGAAGAACTAGAAGACGAGACCTTCTCTGGACACGGGAAGAAAAGGAAACCTCGAACATTTTGGGAAGAAATCTGGATTTTCAGTAGGCCGGGGAAGCGGGCCAAATCAAGCTCCCCCTGCCCCTCAGAAATTTCTGGCATGGACTTGCAGAGGTATAAATAATACTGATACTCTTAATTTTCTTGTTAGGTTGGTTAACTTGAATCATCCTTCTTGTGTTTTTCTTGCTGAGACTAAAAGCAATAAGAAACATATGGAGAAAATTGGAAAAAGGTTAGGAATGCAAAATTCATATATTGTGGAAGCTACAGGTAAAGCAGGTGGTTTGGTTTTATATTGGGATAAGGAGATAAACATGGAACATTGCTGGAATACCGAAAGAATTATATGTTGTAAGGTTGAAGATAGTGGAAGGAAGGCTCGTTGGAATTTATTGGCTAGTTATGGCCCTCCTTATACGAATGATAAAAAAACGTTTTGGGATTTGCTGGAACAAAGGGTTACTGACAGCCAATTACTGTGGGTTGTAATAGGTGACTTAAATGAGTATGTGTCTACGGAGGAAAAATGGGGTGGTAGAAACATATGGAAGAAGAAACTCTATTTGAAACAGTTCATCGACAATGTAGGTGGTATTGATCTTGGTTTCGTTGGTAAGAGATTTACTTGGGAGAACAACCAGGAAGGATTGGCAAGCATAAAGGAAAGGATTGATCGGACGATGGCAAACAAGACTTGGATTAATTTATATCCTTTAGCCACAGTTAAACATCTCCACACTGAGGAATCGGAACACTGTCCAATCTTTCTGCATTTGGATAATAGATCAAAGAAAGGACATAGGCCATTTAGATTTTTTCAAGCTTGGACTACGGATACGTCAAGTGTGGAAGTGGTTAACAGGGCTTGGAGATTGGATGGTAAAGGAGGTATGCATTGTCATAGACTTACCAGGAGTTTGTTTAATACTTTTAAAGCCCTGAAGAAATGGAATAGAGATTCTTTCTGCATTGTTCATGAAAATAGTAAAATTCTAGAGGAGGAGTTGGAATCTCTACAAAACAATGAAGAGGATAGCGGAAGACAAAGGCAGATCAGAGAGGACTTAAGAATGCACCAGGCAAGACTAGAATCGATCAATCGGCAGAAATCCCAGGAATATGGTTAAAAGAGGGAGACAGAAATTCAAAATTTTTCCATTTGAGTACAGTAATTCGCCACAGAAGAAATAACATTGGAGCTATTCGGGATGATGGGAAATGGATTTATGAAGAGGAGGTGATTGCTGATTATTTTTTAAAAAACTTCCAAAATCTTTTTTCGTCGGATCAACCACATATTTCCCAAGTTTTGGATGAGCTAATACCGGCTTGTGTTACAGAAGAGGAGAATTATAATTTAATGATGATTCCACAAGAAGAAGAAATAAAAGAGATAGTATGGAATCTTCACCCTCTAAAAAGCCCAGGGCTTGATGGTTTCTCAGAAATATTTTTTCGAAGATACTGGAAAACGGTTAAAGAAAAGCTTATTAACTATGTTCAGGAATGCTTTCGGATAGGGAGGATCTCGGCCATGTCTAATAGGACGTTTATTGTTTTGATTCCAAAATCAAAACAGGTTTGCTGTTTTAATCAATTCAAGCCTATTAGTCTTTGTAATTTTTGTTACAAGGTGGTGGCTAAAATCCTTGCAGTGAGACTTGGTACGGTTTTGGACAAGATAGCGTCCCCTAATCAAGGGACATTAGTTAACGGGAGATGGATTGCAGATAACACAGTTGTTGCTCAAGAGGTGATTCATAAGATGAAGATGCATAAAGGAAAGAAGGGGTTGATGCTCATGAAGCTGGACATGAAAAAAGCTTATGACAGAATCGAGTGGGTTTTTCTTTGCAGAGTGCTAAAAGCTTGGGGGTTTGATGAAAGATTCCAAGCTATGATCTATAGTTGTGTTAACTCGATTGAGTTTTCTCTCATTCTTAATGGGAATATTACCGGGGACATTAGGCCGGAGAGGGGTTTACGTCAAGGAGATCCTCTATCGCCGATTCTCTTTATTATCTGCTCCGAAGTTCTATCGAGACTTTTTAAGAAGGAAGGTAGAATGAGGGCAATGCGTGGTATCAAAATTTCAAGAAATGCTCTTGCTATCTCGCATCGTATGTATGCCGATGACCTTTTGGTTATGGGAAGGGCGAACAAGACTAAAGCGGAAGCCTTTATGCGAAGCTTTGAGATGTACTGTAAATGGTCTGGGCAGGAAGCCTTGTTCTCCAAGTATGCTTTTCGTGAGGTCAGGAAATCAATTCTGGAGATCACTGGGTTTAAGGAAATGGGTGCTTCTTCGATTTATCTGGGGAACACGCTGGTTATGGGGAGGAATAAAATGAAAGATTTTAAGCTTAATAAAGAAAGAGTTCAACGAAGGCTTGAAGGTTGGAATATGCAAATTCTGTCAAAAGCGGGCAAGGCAACGCTCATCAAGGCTATGGTGCAGTCAATACCGACATACTCAATGTCCACTTTTAAGATTCCAAGAGGAATATGTAAGGAATTGGATAGTTTGATAAAGAGGTTTTGGTGGGGAGCTAAACCGGGATCCAAAAGATATCTTGCACTTAAAGCTTGGGGAGACATTTGTAAACCTAAAGATATAGAGGGTTTGGGTTTTAGAAAATTCGAAGATTTTAATCTAGCTCTCCTTTCTAAGTTAGCTTGGAAGATGGCTAGAGGAGAGGATGTTTTGTGGGCCAACATCTGTAGAGCCCATTACTTGAAAGGGAGAACTTTTTTTTAGTACAAGATTACTAAGGGAGTGTCACAAGTTTGGAAGGGTATTACTGATGCTAGAAAACTAATTAGGAAAGGGGCGTGTTTCAAGATTGGGAATGGCAGTTCGATAAATCCATGGACGGACCTATGGATTCCAGATCTCACATATGGAATTCCAACGGCAAAATAGGACAGTTTCAATGGTATCAATGGTATTCGTAGGGTTTGGGAGTTAAAAGATCCACAAACAGGGGATTGGAATCTGATCTTACTGAAAAATTGTTTCACTAAAGACTCAGTCAAAGTTATTATGAGTTTAGCCTGGCCGAGTGTCTCTTGTGAGGATAGAATTTTATGGAAAGGAAATATGGGAAGGGCTTTCTTGGTGAGTAGCTCGTATTCTCTTAATTTTGTAGAGGTAAGGGGGCTGGAGAACAAATGGAAAAAACTTTGGCAGATGAAAATACATGAAAGGTTGAACATGTTTATCTAGAGATTGATGATTGGAGTGGTGCCGACTTGTACTGTAATTGCTGAAAGGATTGGTGGTATGGAGACATGTTGTGTTCTTTGTAATGACCATGAGGAGACTTACATTCATCTTTTTAAACAATGTCCTTTCATCCGAGCACTTGCTTTTGCAAGTAAATGGGGATGCATTTTAGAAAACTGGACTACTAATGTTTTTTCTGAAGTTTTAGATGGATGCATGGATAGCACAATTAGCTTCAACGGCAAGAGTAAAGAGTTCACTATTGTTTTCTTAAGCACTATGTTTTATTGTTGTTGGAATTATAGAAATCAAGTTATCTATTCAGGGAAAACTACTTTTTTGCAAATAGTTATCCAGTTTGATTATTTGGTGGAGGAATTCCTGGTGGGACACTTGACAAGGGAGAGTCTAAGCAAGGAATTGGAGACGGAGGAGCTATGGAAAATGCCATCGGCGGATTGGATAAAAATAAATACTGATGAAGCTTATAAAGGAGGAAATGCTGCTATCGCTTTTGTTGTTAGAGATGAGAGGGGAAGGATTATTCAGTTGGCTTCCAGATTAACATCTTGTGATTCTGTCTTTGTTGCTGAATTAATGGCTTTGGAACGGGCAACCGGGGAGATTGAGACACAAGGGAGGAACAAAGTTATATGGTCTACTGATTCAAAAATGGTGGTGCTGGAGCTACAGTCGAAGAAGGAACCTGAAGGATGGAATACTAGGCAATTACTGATTAAGATAAAGAGGAAACTTAATCTCTTTGAATGGAAACTTGGATGGAACAGACGAACATCAAATGCTCTTGCAAATGCTGTTGCTCAAGATTCCCTTCTCTAAAACTTTGCTTTTCTGTTTAATTTTGTTTCTGATGATGTTAATGCTACTGTGGGTAACTCTCTTTTCCCAACCTCCCTCCCGTCTCCTTTTGTTGAGATAGGAGGCCAGGATATTTTGGATGCTTTGTTGTAATCCTTTGTTTTGAGGTTCTTTTGTGCTAATTGCAACTTTTATTCATAAAAAAAAAAAAAAAAAAAGAGAGTTGTTATTGTAAATTGTATAACAAATATTAACTATTTAAGATCACTAAATATGTTTATTATATCATCTGCTCTGTCAAAGAAAATAAAGGCCAAAGGAGACTCAATAATTTATGCGTACATATTTACTTTCACAAAATGTTTTCAAACAATCAAAGAACAATTGTTTCTAAGCAAAGTTTATATAAACTTATAACAGAGAGAGAGAGAGAGAGAGAGTATATGGGGATTCACCAAAAAAAAGAGAGTATATGGGGGATTCGTTTTCTTCTTAGTTTAATGTATCATATCAAACTTTTCAGTTTATAAATGAAGATCTTTAACACAGAGTCTGCTCCTCAAGGAAACAATTTGACATTGACACAATAACAATCCAATCTACAATTCTGCCTCTACAAATGTTCTTAAAAATAAGTTATGAATCAAGAAGAATAATTTTTTTTTTTCCCAATGAAGTCTAACTAGAAAGAAGAAATTCTGTCTGTGGGAATTTTTTTCTCAACAGCACCTATTCTCTGAGGAGGCCATACAATGTGGGTCACCCTTCCTTTAACTAAACCCAATGGAATCTGCCAACAACAGCTTGTTCAAATATAACCAAATTGTTTAAAAAGAAGATAAATGAGTAATCATACTTTAACACAGCTGCACATTGTAACGTGCATGTTGACCATCAAAAATGCAAAATAGAAAAATGAATTTATTGATGCAGTCATGTTTCAAAATAACTTTTGAAAAGCAAAGTCTACAGAATTCAAATCTTTTCAAGGATTTAAAGATTTAAAAATTAATATACTTTAAAAAGTCATTCAACTGTAGAACAGTAGCAGTTGGCAGAATAAGGTAGTCTCTAGCATTTTAAGAGAGTCAAAGTGAATTTTGGTGTAATAGCTTTGTTTTTGCACATCAGTCCACGTATCATCCAATTTTATCCTACTTCCAAAGTAACATATAATCTAATCTTAGAACACCAACCCTGTCTGGCTATATCCTACTCTCATCACCAAACAAATAAAATAGGGGAAAAGAAAAGGTAGATACAGTTTTGGGATGTGATAGGATTGGATTGGTGGTTGAGCGGATTTGTTCACTTTCCTTGTTATGTCTGCATAATTTTGTTTAACTCATGTAAATGAAATGGCTATGTCATCCTTGTAAATAGTGAAAATTGACAGAGACACTGCCTAACAAAGTGTTCCTTTCCTTTTAGTTAACAAGCAAAGAAGACTACAGGATGTACAAGGATGAAACATAAAGAAGGTATGAGTAATTATTTTAACAAAAATAGAAGGTTTCTACATTTTTAACATAAAAAGGAATGCCTGAGCATTTTCTTTTTATTAAACTGTAATCTTTTCTGGTTCAAAAACAATAGGACTAAGGTGAACTTACCGGACCAAAAGAATTTGAATCCATGCTAGAAGCTGGATTATCTCCCTCAACCCAGCAATGACCATCTGGAATTCTCAGCACATCAGAGGAATGACGAATTCCAATCCAATCACCAGGTAAGGCGATTACTCTCTTTATGTGTTTCTCCTTGTGATTACTAGGGGAGCTGCAAAAGGTTACAATTATATAATAACATATTAAAATAAAGTTCTTATCTAACCAAAGATAATATAATGTCCATCCAATTTATCATTTCTAGATGATCTTATTACACCTGTTTTCTATTTCTCAATGATACTATTCTTAAGGGACTTCCAATTGGAATATTGGACTATGTTTGGATATACAAGGAATTGTGATATGTTTTCCATTTACAAGAAAGTAACCTGAATTGATGAACTCTTTTTACTAATTTACCTATGATCGGATATATATTGAAACAAAACAAAATCCTAAGAAATGTATTTATAATAAATTGAAAATCAATGGCATATGTTGAAAAACATTTAAGGCACGAATGACGTCCATGTAATTCACCTTTACCATTTTTTATTTTATTTTTTGCATGTATACCGTCAATATTGATAAAAGAACTTTAAGGTGCACACTACCTCACTACCATAACACTGTTGGACGAACACCATGGTTCAAAATTATGCACCTTTGTTGAAAATGATATAAGTGATGCTAATTTTCCAATAGCCAATTCAAAGGCCAACACTTCTTGCAGCCTCAGCTTCGTTTGGTATCCCAACAATAATAAAATCACCATTTGAACTTTAAATCTAAAACTAACTGAAAACCAATCAAGAAATCCCTGAATAACAGTACAATACAAACTTTAGCTCTCAAGGTTCTCAATTTTTTTTTCCTCCTCTTATTCTCATTTTGTTGGGTGAAAATGTTTATCAAACTAGCAAAATACATATCCCAGTATATAGGCCAGCTATAAACTATTTTGAAACTTATATCATAGTTCGTCCATTAGGCATGATACTAAATGGCTGAAATTAATAGCAAGTAAATAACTTACGAAAAAAAAACTATGTTCTTTTTACTGAGAACTATGTATAAGCAATTTTTTATGCACAAAAGATGGCATTAACAGCGCAGAAATGCTAAGCAGAGCATTAAGGAAAAGGATTACCTGAAAACTACCACGTCACCATGTGAAAATTTGTACTTCACAAGACACGTTTTCTCCACTAAAACATAGTCATCTGCAACCGAATCAATCAGTCAACAAAACATACAAAAATGATGGCAAACATTCTTTGAAATCTCCGAAACATAATTTACCTGCTGTCAATCCCATCAAAGAACTAGTGCTGGGATTGAATGTGGGGGACATAGAGGCACCACGAACTACAGAAACACTTGCAAAACTATCTGAAACAGTAAGCCCTATGAGCCCAAACGTAAAAAGTTTCTTGGAATAATTCCACAAAATATTTCCAGTTGCCATTTCCAGGTATCAACAAAGTGTGGCATGTCACGTTCAAAACAGAACTATCTGTTCAATTAACCATCAATGTTAAGAATTAAAACAAAGAAAACGAAAAATTAAGTTTGAGACTCAGCAATCGCCATAAAAGAAAAAAAAAATAAACGAAATAGCTAAAGCACAGAAAGGAAAAAAAAAAGAGAGGAATAAAATAGCTAAAAATCATCCAGCATCTAACAGACAAATTATCAAACACCTTATAAACAAAAACTTGAATAGTAGTAAGTAAAATAAAATCTCGATTGAATGAGATTCAACGTACAATACTTGTTGGTCGAAGAGCCTGGACCATCTAATGCCAATTAAAAGGTCCAAAAAATCTTTAGTTTATTATTTATGCAGATCAAAAGGAGATGAAATTTGCAATTCATACCAAAACAATCAGGTATGTGGGTTGCACAGCAGGTCCAAGTGACGGTGCGTAGATGCTGGACTTGACGGATAGGCGGCGATGTTTAGCTTCGGTCTTCGTCGTTGGTGGCTTCAATTTGGCCGATAGGCGGCGATGTTTAGCTTCCCGTGGTGGCTACTGGCTTAGTGCATGCCATCTTCCGCTTTAAAGTTTTTAGAATATACTAATAATGGATTGAATTACACAAACACCTACTCCATTTTTTTTTGGCTGAATTATATATGTATATATATTTTGGTAAATATATATGTGTATATATTTTTTCGGTTAAAACTAGCTTTTTGCACATTAATATATACCTTGTTTCACTTGCAATAATTTTTTTTTTTTTTCTCATGTATATCACATTCTATTCTATATATTTTTCTGAATATTTTCATACGCATTTTTTATTGGAGGGTACGAAAAGGTAAAAATGTTATTTAAAATTGAAAGGGGCCATAATATTGCAATAAAAATAAAATGTGATGGAGTAATTAAGTAAATTTTAACTTATAAAATTATTTATGTATAAACTTAATAATAAAAAAAAGAAGAAGAGATTTTACATTAATTTTTCCAAGACTCTATTGTATCCCAATTTTAATTATTTTACAAGTTTTAGTGAGCTGTTTTAATTAGAATTTTAAAAGATTTTTGTAGACTTTTTTAGATCACAAAATTTTATAAACTTTTGTAGAGTTTATAAAAATATGTTTGATTTTGAATGATTTTTATAATTTTTTTTAAATAATTTTCATAGACTTTGAACGATTTTTGTAAACTGTGTCTATTAATAACTTTTATCATTTTTAAACGACTTTCATGTTCAAAAATTTTATACTTTTCACATAATTGCCAAAGATTGTAATATAGCTCTATAAATTTTCATTTTAAAAGAATTTTTAATATATTTTTATTAGCTTCTAAATATAATTTAGATTACATATAAAATAATTAAATTTTTTACAAAATATTTTCTTAAAGAATAAAAATTTCAATTTCAATAAAAAAAATTCATTTAAAAAATAGTATCTAAAATTCATAATTATTTTTACTTTTTAGTATTTAAAAATATATTAGATACTTTACTTTTCATATTAAGTAAAAATAAATGAACATACAAAATAAATAAGTAAATAAAAATAGTCATTTAGGATTTTTTTTAAAACCAAATAATAAGTTTATTGCACTTATAATTTTATATTTTGAAAAAATCAAATGTATGCATTTTTATAAAAAAAAAAATTATTAATTATTAGCAAATATATAATAAAGAGAATAAAAAAAATACATAATAATTTTTTTTGTTAGACTTTAATTTCACAATATAGAAAAAAAAATTAAGAGAGAAAAAAATAGATAAAAAAGAAAAAGTTCCGAAATGATATATAATATAAATTTAATTTGAATTATATAAAAATATTTAAAAATTTAAAAAAATTTTAAAAGAGAGTGTGAAATTTTTTATAAGCATACATTTTTTTTTAACTAAAAAAATTACAAAAAATTTTTATTTATAAATTTTTTTAAAAATTATTGACAAATTAAATAGTTAAAAACTTAATAAATTTAAAAAAAAAATTAATTGAATACCATAATATTTTTTTAAAATTTTAAAAATCTATTTTGAATAACTTTTTAATTTCATAAAAAAAACTTATAAAATCTCTTTAGATTTCTCAGTCGAAAAGACTCGAAAGTCGAAACCTCCAAAATAATACTATGTTATTTTATAAACTTTTGCTTTAATTATGTCCACTGTTTCATCGAACACCGGAAGCGAGGTGAGGTGGGACGGTTACAGCTTAGGCCCAAAACATTGCGAAAACACACACCCCCTTCATTACCAAATACAGAAAATTCGCATGCTTCTCTATTGCATAATAATTTACACAGAATAAAAGCAGCAGTAGAAGCTCGATTAATAATTCATCTACGTTAAACATTTCTTAAAGTTACAAGGTCGAACATATATAAAAGATGAGAGATGAGAGAGAGAGCTCAAGGTGAAGCGAAGGTGTCGAAAATGGTGGTGTGAAGAGGATCGCTCAAATGGGTAGCCCAATTGTTGAGAGGACCTTTCCCTGTCGCAGCAGCTTGAACAGCAAATCCAAGGAACCCAACCATGGCCAAACGGGCATGCTTGATCTCAGCCAATTGGAGTGTCGCCTTCTTCTCTGGATCAGCGGCTAAACCCAGCGGATCGAAGAATTTACCTCCTGGGTACAGCCTCTTCTCTGGATCGAGCTCGGAGTTCCTCTGGAATTCAATGTATCCGATAACTAGAACCTCGATCCAAATCAATGTGGTGATCGAGAACGGAAGCGGTTGCCCAAGGTAAGAAGATCCTTCTACGAGCTCCACCTTAAGTAAAAATTGTCACCGTTAGAGCTCAAAAAAATCTTGTTTCTGGCTCAATCAGCGATTCTTTGGAAAAAATTAATTGGTGGTTGCTTACCTTTCCGGCGTCTTGCCATGTGATTCCGGTGAGCCACTCGACGGTGAGGGCACCGAGAGTGGCCAGCATAGCCCATCGGCCATGAATGAGCTCGCACTCGCGGAACCTCTGCAACCCGAAGACCTCGCTGTAAGGCTGAAACGGGGTTGATTTCACGTCGGCAGTCTCCGACCGGGTTCCGATCACGTCTCCGGCCAAGTTCTTGGCTAGGTTTTGGTCCAGCGAGTCCAAATCGAACTGCAAGTACTCAGCGGGCTTGCCCAACCCGAACGGGTCGAACCCGTAGTCACCGACCAAGCTTCCGTCGAGCCATTCCGGGGCAGAGGCTCCTGGGAACCAGAGGGGACGATCGGAACTGGGCTTTCTGGACTTCTTGGGTGGGCTTTTCTTGGTTCCGAATCCGAAACGGGCTTGGACCCGGCCAGAATTGGAGTACACGTCGGGGAGGCGTGTTCCGATGAAGGAGGATGCAGCGGCGGCAGCTGTGGTGGCAGCCATTTGGTGTTGGGATAATATGCGCCGGGGTGCGTAGACAGCGAGTGGAGTGAGTGTTTGGTTTCTTTGCTGAAGACTGGAGGGATTTGATTTTTATTTGATTGAGGAGAAGAAATCTTTATATCCGAGCTGAGGCTTTGTGAACGTTGGATGGATAAGAGTATCCATCTGACGGTTGGTGAGCGCCTGCATCTTATCTTTGCCTTATCTGATTGTGGCATGGTGGGGTCGGGAAAAATGAGCTCCTAACGGGGGCTGATGAGCTGGAGGCTTTTAGGAGCTTCTTGTGGCTGAGATTGCACTCCCCTAGAAAATCTTAAAACATCTCCCAAGTCGGAGATTTTCATTATTAAAATTTAAAGGGAACCAAAATTTGGTGGCTGAAATCACATACTTTTAAAAAATAAAATTATTATATTATATTTTTTGATAATTATATAAATTAGTGTATAAAAAATTAATTAATTCATGAAATCAACCTATTTAATTTAATATAATTTATTTGGATTAATTATTATATCAGTTTTGAATTATTTTAAAATTGACAATTGGATTGGTTATCTGGTTCAAAAACCGATACAAGTAATTAAACTGATTATTTTTTATAATTATATTATTTATTTTATTGTTAAATTTATTATTTTATTGTAAATTTAAATACATTCAATAATTTTTTAGATAAAAATTAAGACATTATCTTTATTTTTTTTCTCTTAAATTATTTTTTAAATAAATTTAATTTTTTATTATTAATATTTATATGTTAAGGTTTTGAAAAAAAATGTAACTTTTTTTAAACAAAGTTTAAACATAATAAGTTTTTGACACAAAAAATAACTCATATATCAAAAATTCAAATAAAAAAATTTAAAATTAAATTTTTATATTTCAAAAACTAAATAAATAAAAACTCAAACCAAACCGATTAACTAAAATAATTAAATTTAATTTACATTTTAATTAAATTAGACTCGATGTATAAATCATATCAAATCATATTAAAAAAAATAAAATTAATTACTGATTAAATTAAATTTATTATTTTTAAATATGTCGGTTTAAACCCGATAAACACTTTTTTAAAAGCCATAAATTTTTATTCCTATTATTTGGACGATAAATCTTATGTAAAAGTGAGAAATACATTTTTTTTTTAATAAAAGAGAAATATACCATTGTTGTTTCTGTCCAATGTGGAGGTTGGGGCTTTGGCTTTCTTTGGGACTACAGTTTCTCAGGAAGTGGAGCTGTGGACTTCATTATTAGATTAATTGTCTTTATGGTTAAAGAAAAGGTCAAGAAACAAAAAGAAAATGGCAATAGCTTTTCCATGTAACCAGTGAGGGTTGTTATTGTAAATTATATAACAAATATTAACTATTTAAGATCACTAAATATGTTTAT
>QANX01007170.1:7284-55919 GCA_003254975.1 Ochetophila trinervis | reverse complement strand
AATATTTTTTATTAAAATAAAATCGTCATTAATAACATATTATTAGCCACGATATTTTTAAATTTATCAATAAAAATGTATATTTAAAACAGTCTTCAATTTAATATAATAAAAATGTTTTTATTGTAATATATATAAGTCCGAGGAAACAGTGGCTATCAGCAGGGAGATGTCCCTGCATGAACTCAATTTTAGTATGTTAATTAGGAATTATATAATCATTTTACGAAACTTATTGATATTGCAAATGTTAAGAGTTTCTACTTATTTAATTATATTTTTAATTTAAAACTATAATGATTAAAATGACACTAACATATTTGAGACATTTTTATCTTATATTGGGAACATATTCTCAAAATATTGTAACTTCTAATTACATTTAAAGACGACAATTAATTAATAATAATATAACGTTGATAGTAACATATATGGCTGTCCAAAATTTTGTCTCAATCTCGGGGAGGTTGAATCCAAAGACAATAATTAATTTTTTTTTTCTCTTCTTTTTTTCATGTGTACAATTTTTTCATATCATTGTCACAAACAGTCATCCATAACTTCAATTCGAAAAGGTCAAAACAGTTAAGAAGTTTCTGTTAAAGCTCTCTCTGTATATTTGTTTGTGGTTTGAATTTACAATTTGGTCACATTGCATGGCCCAGACAGTAGAATAGTACTCATATATTGGTTGATTTTTTTGGGTGTTGTCTCAGTCTCATTTATCACGGCTTTCAATTATTTCTTATCCATTGATATAAACTAGTCATGCAAGTTGTTAGTTTATTAGTTGAAAAACCAGCACACTAACTTTTGTGTTCTCTGCAGGTTCAAAGCCTTGCTCTTGTGTCCCTATTCGAACAACTTGTTCATCCTTTTGATTGGCTGCTTTTGTACCAAAAAATAAATAAGTTGACTTGAATGGCCTCTTGAAATTTAGGAATTTGGGATTCTTTCGCAGTTACATTAAGTTCTATAAATACATTTGAACATGAAAGTTTATGAAATTTTTTCACAACTCTATAAAAATCAGTCACTTTAAAAAAATAAAAATATTTTTAAAATTCATATTGAATACATTTTTCAGTTTTCATATATTCAAACCAAACAGTATAGTACCTTGCAGCTTGTTGCATGCTGACATAGAACGGTAATAGAGCATTTCTTAGGACATCTAAGGTTAAATTGTTGCAATAGGAATGAGTAAAAAATATGAAGTATTGGCTAGGATTATGAATATGACTAGTAACAATAAAAAATTTATAAAAATCGTTAAAAGTCTATAAAAGGTTTTAAATTTTTTATTTTATTTTTTATAAAAGTCAGTTAAAGTCACTTATACTTTTATAAAATTTATAAAAGTTTATAAAAATCTATTAAGATTTAAAAATGTCTTTTAAAATCCAAATTAAATAAACCCCCTAAAATAAATTTTGAGATAAGCTTTTAATACCTCATTTATTAGTAACAGGAATGTGAAAGGTGCATTAGTCAGTCTGAACGGCATAACCAAAAAGTCATAATATCCTTCATGTGTTCATAATATAGTTTTTGGAATGTCCTTTGAATGCATCCTTACTTGATGATATCCTAATCTTAGATCTAATTTTATAAAAAAACTTTGCTCCATGGACTTTATCCAACAATTCATCGATGACTGGAATGGAAAATTTGTTTTTAATGTAGCTTGATTCAATTTTTTGTAATCAACACAAAATCTCCATGATCCTTCATGCTTGCTTACTAGCAACACTATAGATAAAATGGATTTTGGCTTGGTCGAATCACCCTTGAATCTGACATTTCAGCTACCATTTTGTCAGTCTCATTTTTCTCATAGTATGGATACATGTATGGTCTCAAACATATTGGTTTGCTATGTGATTCTAGAGGAGTGTTGTGATCATGACTTTTGTGAGGTAGTAATCTTTTGGGTGGTTGAAAAATCTCTTTACAATTTTGCATAATCTCTCGTGGCTTATAATTAGCCAAATTAGAGTTTGAAAAAGGCAACAAATTACTAGATGAGTTGTTCATTGTGGTAAAATAAATATGGAGGACAATTACTATTTTTGATATATTTTTTAACTCTTTGGCAATAACCTTGACATCAACAACTTCATTTTCTAGAGAAACCAAACCTTTGAGCACCATATCTATTCCATCCAAGTTGAACTTCATTTGCAACTCTGAAAAATCCCTAAAGGTCCTTGAGCCCCTAACACAACATCACACATTCCAAGCCAAAATAGGTACTCCTAATGCACATTCCTTTGCAATGGCCAAAACATTGAATTTTTATCCATTAGCAACTGTGACATCATCTTATCTTTCATAGCTAGGCATAATTCATAGCTTATCTGCCACTTTTTTGTCAAAAAATTGTGAATAGTCCTTGAGTTTATTAAAAAAGTAAATGGTCGTCGATTAATTTTACCAAGTACTCTCATGGCTTGTAGAGTTTGTGCAACCTTGGTAGCATGAAGTAAAGTTTCCAGTGTCTCTCATGAATCTTCCATAACTTCAATTCCCAAGTTTTTCAATCTTTATATCCTGATCATCCTCATATGACCAATTTCCTTCAATGAGAAATCTTTTTTGCATCAGTGTCTTGAACTAAATTTTTCATTGCAATTGATACATAATCCTTTGTCTCCCTTTACTTTTTGAGTTCTCTGGGCTAAGTCTTTTTATGGTCAGGCCTTTGGATTGTGCTCAGAATTTCTATATGCTGGTAACTTTTTAACTTCATGTTGATTGGTGCGTCTTGAAGATTGGTTTCATGCTTCGTACAACCTTGCTAGACCAATGGAAAATGAAAAGTTGAGAGCTTGTACGCTTGCACATCATTCCAAATATTCTCCTTTAGTCCAATTATGAAACATCCCACTTGATGTGCCTAGGTTAGCTTACCTGCTATGATGAACAATGACAAAACCTATATGTTGTAACTTTGTTAAATCATCACCAAAAAAATCTTGATATTGAGTTGGTCCAACCTTCTATGAAGTCCTTTGTCAAAACCCTCACTGTTCTTCCTTTAATAACTGAAACAATAATTATGTATCACCTTCAAGGTTGGAGGAAGCTAAAAAAACTTTTTTTATCTTCTAGAGTTTGATGGAACTCAAAAAATTGCTCTGCTTGGCAAATCCAACTGATAGAATCAATGTCTCCATTGCAGTGTGGAAAATCAATCTTTACTAGCTTAGACACATACGGCGGATCGGCAACATTTCGATAAATACCACTACTACCATTGGATTTGTTACCTATATTAGAAGTAAATCTACAGATACATAGAATATATGGTCAATCAATTGTAATCCTTTTGAATATATTCTTTCCTTGTATACTTTGATTTCTTTCCTTAGATAAAGGTATGTTTGTATATATTAATATATCTTTAACATCAATGGAAATGTATGTGAATTTGCATCATATTTTTTTTATGCATTTTATGGTATCAGAGCTGTAAAAAGTTCAAACTGAACAATACACTATTTTTTTTTCAAAAGCCTTCCCTCCCTTGCTTCTTCCATGGCTACTAATGGCACTAATGATGTTCCTATTACCCGTTCCCCCTCTACCTCCATCGTCCTTCCTTCCTCCACCTCTTTTGATGACACAATGATTAGTATCAATGTAGCTGCTCAAGCCCCTATCAAACTTACGGCCTCCAACTTCACCCTAGGGCATTCTCAATGGTTTTCTCTTCTCATTAGGTATAATCAGATGGGGTATGTCAATGGATCTCAATCCATACCCACCACCTCTGATTTATCTGATTCCTCTTTGACTCCGGAACAGATTCATACTGTTCGTCAAGATCATCTGCTGCGAAGTGCATTTATTGCTTCTTTATCTCCAACCATTGCTCAATTTGTTGCTTCACAACCTCATCACACTCCACTTGGTTTAAACTCTCAATGATGTATGCCAAACCATCCGGAGGACGTATAATGGGTCTCCGTGAGACACTTCACAAAACATTCAAAGGCTCTCACTCAATCTCTACATACATGCAACTTATTCAGTATCAAGCCAATTCTCTTTTTGTGGATGGTGTTCCTCATGGTGATGATGAAATTATTTTTTATATCCACAATGGTTTGGGATTTGAGTACCGAGAAATCGCTGCTGCCATCCTCGCTCATGACACACCCATCACCTTTTTTGAGCTTTATGATAAGCATGCTGACTATCAGGATTTTTTGAAACGTAATGACACCACTGCCTTTGATCTTGTTGGACCGGTTACTGCCAATTTCACTAATCAGTTCGGGTCGTCTTCTCGTTGTTCATCTTTCAACAACAAAAATGTTTGACCAAGTTTTAGGCTTTCTAATTCTCAGCCGAGGACTCCTTCATATGATTATTCTCGTGCCCTTTCTGGTCACGATCCTCAGCCTTGCACTGTGTGTCAATTTTTCCATATTCCTGGTCATGAGGCGAGAAAGTGTCGCAAACTCCTTGCTCTTGTGCCTTGGCTTTCCTGTAGTCCTCACAATCCATCATCTATTCTTGGTCCATATCCACCAACCCTCCCTTCCTCCCATACCTCTCCGCGTGTCAACTTTGCTGCACCACCCGCTATTTCTGCTGCCCCTTGGCTTGTTGATTCGGGGGCTTCTCACCATGTAACTTCTGATTTAGCCAACCTCTCTCTTCACTCAGAATATGATGGATATGAGGACATCATAGTCGGTGATGGTACATCCCATCCTATCACCCATGTGGGCACCACTAATCTTTGTCACCATTCTAAAACTTTTATTCTTTCTAATGTTCTCTGTGTTCCTAATATGAAACACAATTTATTATATGTTTCACAATTATGTTCTACTAATAATATCTCAATTGAATTCTTACTTGCTTCAGTTATTGTGAAGGATCTTTGTATGGGGGCACGTCTGTTGGAAGGCCAGAATAGAGATGACATTTACGAATGGCCCACTTCTCCATCTGATTCTTCATGTTCTCTTGTTGCTTTCACCTCTATCAAGGCTCATGTGCAACACTGGCACAACAGATTAGGTCATCCATCACTTAAGATTCTTCGTTATTTAATTAATAAGTTTCATTTACCATTATCATCTTCAAACACTTCTATGTTTTGTAATTCTTGTCTTTGCAATAAATGCATAAGTTATCATTTGGTACTTCCACTATTTAGAGTTCTGCACCTCTTGAATTTATTTATTCTAATGTCTGGGGACCATCCCCTACTATGTCTCATGATGGCTTTTGTTATTATCTTATTTTTGTTGACCATTTTACCAAATATACATGGTTTTATCCTCTAAAACAAAAACCTGAAGTCTCTGTTATTTTTCCCAAATTTAAAAACATTGTGGAAAAGTTTTTCAACAAAGAAATAAAATCTTTCTATTCGGACAATGGAGGTGAGTTCATCAAATTAAAATCTTTTTTTTCTACTCATGGTATCTCTCATTTTCGAACTCCGCNCCCCCCCCCCCCCCCCCCCCCCCCCTCAATACACCTGAACATAATGGGACTTCAGAAAGACAAAATCGTCATATTGACGGCAAGCCTCACATCCGCTTAGTTTTTGGCCATTTGCTTTTCAAACTGCCGTGTACCTCATCAACCGTTTACCAACTCCTGTTCTTTCTATGTCCACCCCATTTGAAAAACTTTTTTGTTCCTCTCCTAATTTTACAAAACTTAGAGTATCTGGGTGTCTTTGCTACTCGTGGTTGCATCCTTATTCTAGCAACAAGTTAGAACCTCGTTCCTCTCCCTGTGTTTTTCTTGGTTGCTCTTTTAATCAAAGTGCCTATAAATGTTTTGATCCTACCATCAATAAGATATATCATTCTCGCCATGTCACCTTTGTTGAATCTGTCTTTCCCTATCACTCACGCACTCATTCCTCATCCACTTCTGATTCTAGTTGGTTCTTTCCGTGCTCTAGTTCTCCTGTCATTGATGTTCGTATACCACATATGCCTACTGCGCCTTGTTCCCCACCAATTTCCCTCAATCTTCAAAAATCCCGCCAGCACATGCCTTCCACCAATTTTGACTTTTCCAATTCTAATACCCAATCTTCTCATTTCATGCAATCCTCACGTGATATTGTAGTTCCCACTTCTACTTCTACTACACCCATAACTCCCATGTCATCTTCCCCTCATCCCATGTCATCTACATCTCCAGAGTCTCATAATTCTAATCAAATAGTAATGTCGTCTTCTATTCTGTCTGATCCCACAACGTCTTTCGTGCCATCCTCTTCACCAATAAATGATATAGGTAACATTTCTTCTTCTTCCTCTATTTCTCAACCTTTTCCTATAATAACAAGATCCAAGAATAATATCTTCAAACCAAACCCCAAGTTTTTTGATGCAGTTAATTCCTCAGGTTCTAACAGTGGTGTCGACTCTTCTATGGAACCAACATCGTTTGCCCAAGCTTTGAAAATTCTTCACTGGCGTGCTGCAATGAGTGATGAGTATAATGCACTTTTAAGCAATCACACATGGGATCTTATTCCACCTACACCTTATCAGAATCTTGTCGGGTGTAAATGGGTGTTTTCATACCAAGAGACATTCTGATGGTTCTATTGAACGATACAAAGCTCGCCTTGTTGCGAAAGGGTTTCATCAACATCTTGGGTTGGATTATCATGATACCTTCAGTCCTGTGGTCAAGCATACAACAGTCCGCATTATGCTCTGTCTCGCCTTATCTCAGGGTTGGTCTCTTCATCAACTGGATGTTAATAATGCATTCCTTCATGGAGATCTATCTGAGTCGGTTTATATGGTTCAACCACCTGGTTTTATTGATGAAACTTGCTCATCTTACGTTTGTAAGCTTCAGAAAGCTCTTTATGGACTTAAACAAGCCCCACGGGCATGGTATTATGCGCTTTGCAATTTTTTATGCTCTATTGGCTTTGTGAACTCCCATTCTGACAATTCACTTTTCATCTATTCTCACCGTGGTGTCAAGCTTTTTTTGTTGGTCTATGTCAATGATATTATCCTCACTGGTAGTTCCCTTGATGCTGTCAATTCAGTCATTTGTCAATTGAGCAATCGTTTCTCTCTCAAAGATCATGGTGCTTTGCGTTACTTTCTCGGGGTTGAAGTTACACCCACATCGCATGGCTTGTTTCTTTCTCAAACTCGGTATATTCAAGATCTCTTAACTAAGACTACTATGCTTGCTGCAAACTCGGTTCACACTCCTATCTCTATTAGCACTTCCCTTTCTCTTACTGACGGCTCATCTCTTACTAATGCTTCTGAGTACCGTTAAGTTGTTGGGAGTTTGCAATACTTATCTTTCACATGGCTGGATATCTCCTTCATCGTTAATAAATTATCTCAATTTATGCACAAGCCCACCTCCAACCATTGTAGTATTGTCAAATGGGTTCTTCGATACCTCAAAGGTACTTTAGCTCATGGTATTCATCTTCGTCCTCAGTCCCCTCTTTCTTTGCATGCCTTTTCGGATGCGGATTGGGCAGGTAATAAAGATTATTATACCTCTACTAGTGCTTATATTGTCTTTATTGGGGGTAATCCAGTTTCTTGGTGCTCTAAGAAGCAATGGATTGTTGCTCGTTCTTTTACTGAAGCTGAGTATCGTTCTATGGCTTCGACTGCGGCTAAACTATGTTGGATTCATTCTCTATTATTTGAACTTGGTATCCATTCCACTCGGCCTCCTACTCTCTACTGTGATAATATTGGTGCAACTTACTTGTGTCTAATCCTGTGTTTCACTCTCGCATGAAACACATTGCCATTGATTTTCATTTTGTTTGTGATCAAGTCAAGTATGGTGTTTTACGTGTTTCTCATGTTGCCTCTTCTGATCAGCTTGTTGACTTGCTCACCAAACCACTGTCTCAATCTTAGTTTACTTCTCTTCGTTCCAAGATTGGCGTATCTGATGGCTCTTCCATCTTGCGGGGGCATATTAGAAGTAAATCTACAGATACGTAGAATATATGGTCAATCAATTATAATCCTTTTGAGTATATTCTTTTCGTGTATACTTTGATTTCTTTCCTTAGATAAAGGTCTATTTTTATATATATATCTTTAACATCAATGGAAATGTATGTGAATTTGCATCATATTGTTTTATGCATTTTACCCTATGCTTCTATTTTAGTTTTGGAAACTTTCTCCAGTTTCAAGAGCTTGACCGCTAACCACAGGATCAAAATTGTTGTTTAAGGCTGCATACATCTCCTTGAATATCCTTTTTTGCCATGCTGATAAATAGCTAACTTCAACCTCTAGTCATCCTAATCGTTGCTCCTCCATGATCTACTCTAATATAGATGTGCTGCAATGACATACCAGATTTTTGGTTTGTGGCCATAGTAAAAAATTAATTTCATAGGAATTTGTTTCTTAAGTCTCCCTATCTTGACAAAACTCTATTTTGTGAAATAAGAATTCTTGATAGGACAACTATGTAATAGACATGTTTACTTTGAGGAACTATCAAAAGGATTATTGTCAATAGTTTTGTCGTGAAAATTAAAGAATGCAAGTGCACGTTATCATAAACAAGTAATAGAATGATGAGTATTGAGTATCGTTCCATAATGATTATTTAACTTTTAACTACCAAAATTGATTAACTCTAGCTTTATTTGAACTAACGAAAAAAATAGAAATAAAATCAATCAATTGAAATCCTAGGGTTTTTTATTTTACTATAATGTGTATTAAATTGACAAACTTTTTAATCTAGATTTATTCTCCTATTTGATAGTCTAAAACTCTATATTATCCATTAATTTCTCCAAAGGTTTAACGAAAAAAATTTAATTAGTAATTCCCTATATGTCTCTAAAAGAATGAGAACAATTAAAAATTCATTAAGCTCTATGGTTCTTTTTACAACTACACAAACCATGTAAAATATATATCAATCTTACATGTATTTCATGACATTCAACATAATAAACTAAACACATAATTTTTTTTTCTTGGATTCATTATGATTAACCCAACAACTTAATGATCAAATTAACTACAAGCATTAAACATAGTGAAAATACTCATTTAAAGATAACTAATTTATCAATTAATTAACAACCCAATACTTTTAAGTTAGGTTACATCATAACCCTAGAAAATAAAACTTAGTTCATAATAAAAGTAAATAACATCTAAACAATTATTCTAATAATAATTAAAAGATAAAGAGATGACGAAAAAAAAAAACAATTTGAAGTTACAATTCTTGATGAAAATCCTTGAGTTCTTCTCCTATTACCCTTCTTGGTGGTTGCTCGTGTCCATCCCAAAGGATGGGTGTGTGTTCACTACAAAAAATTTGGCCTACAATAATGAAATTTGTAACTACAAAAGCTTTTTCGAAACAGAAGATACCACAATAGTTACATAAAATGAGTTTTGTTATGTCAAAGAATTTTTTAGTAATGGAATTCAATTCTACAACAAAATAAACATTTTATCTCAGCAATTTAGTCACTAAAATGAATGAAAGTTTCGTAACTAATTACTATGGAACTGACAAATAATATATAACAACAGTGCTAAAAAATTTTCGTGGCTAATATAATTTACAATTTGTAACGAATATTTTCATGGCTAATTCAAAAGTAATTCAATAACGAAAATCATTTCATGACAAAAGAATTGCAAATCAGTGATGAAACAACTTTCATAACTAATATATGAAACAGTGACGAAACAATTTGTAACTGATTGAATAGGTTGGACAAAAAATATGATGTCTTTAGCCACGAAATCATAAAGTTCAGTCACGAATATATCGGATTTCAGTTATGAATTTTTTCATAACTAAATGTAATACATTCAGTCACGAAAATTAACCTAAGTGCAAAAATTTACATTTAGTTACGAAACGACTTTATTTTCATAGCTAGGGACTTTTAGTGACGCAGCTACTGTTACGACGTTGTGACAAACAATTTTCATAACTGATAGTGTTTTGTGACGAAAAACTAGATTCGGTCACTGATAGGAGCCATTGCTGTAGGCCGAATTTCTTGAGTGTTATTATGACTGATGCTAACTCCCTTTCTAAACTCAACACAAGATTTATATACTACTCCAAAAATGACATAAGTAACCCTAGAACATCTAAGAAAAAAAGGCAAAAAATACGTTTTAGCGCATTGGCGTTACATAACCAGAACCTAAACACTATAACCTTTGGAAAAATGAATAAAACATCCTCTTAAACAGCATATATAGCGCCTAGGTGCTAGGTTTGGGTGCTTAGAGCATCTCTAATGGTTTTTTCTATTGGAGTCTATATGACAGAAGAAATAAAAATTATTTTGCTTATTTGGCACATGTCTATTTAATAGACAATGTCTATTTAAAAATTATCTCCAGTGGTTGTGTTCAAAATAAACTAAAACTTATCTAAAAATTAATTAAAATTGATAAATAAATAAATAAAAAATGAGTTAGACTTTCTAACAGACCTTATAGAAGTAGACAGTCTTCTAGACATCTTTTATTTTTTTATGCTACATCAGCTTAATAGACTATTTAGACAGAACCATTGGAGGAGATTTTTATATCAGTCTGTCTATTTATCTTATGTGGCAAAGACTTTCGAAAAATAGAAAGAGCCATTGGAGATGCTTTTAAGTGCTCGGATGCAAATTTTCAGCTCCAAAATTGTGAAAATGCAACTACTTATTTTTTAAAATCTTTGTCCATTAAAGTTCAAATTTTACCTCCTACCATAATTTTGCCCAAAAAAATTATTTATGAGGTTATTTTCTTCAAAGTATCTTTCTTTACCTAAATTATAAATTCATCAAAATTAATGACTTTTCCTTAGCAATTAAGCATAGTCTAGCAAAAAAAAAAAAAAAGCTCACATAATAGCATAAAATAATGAATATTTTTTGCCTAACAAGTCTCCATTATTCCATTGAAAATTACAAATAAATGGAAAACAATTCCAACGATAATAAATTAACTACTTACCCACAAATATACCCAAAAATTCACAATAAATCATAATAAAAATAACAAAAAGTTCTCCTAAAAATCGTTACAGCTGGCTTATTCAACACTTATACATTATAGAAAGACACAACATTTCCAGAAATGAATAAACCCACACTTGTAGCAACAACAAAAAAGAATGAATGAATCTCACTCTTTTTTTCTCAAACAAACATCATTTGTATCAAGAAAGAGAAGGGGATATACATCAGCATCCAACAATACATGCAGCGCCACTCAGGACCTTCATCAAACAGAATAGAATAGCTAAAGAATGAGCAACAACATTGGTATTTCGAGGAGAGCACCAACACGAGAGAAGACCATTTTGTTTCAGCTTCAATCTAACCAACTCCACCATACCATATTCAGCTTCCAATGTCACATTTGAACCTCACTCACTTTTATATTGAGTTAGCAATTTTCATTTTCATTTGTGAAAAAATTATACTAATATATTTAAAAACTTGTAGAAAATAAAATTTGTTCCAATTTAGGTCCACACAATTTGTATATAAGAATACATATAAATACAATCATGCTATGATAGGCGACATCAGTTTAAACACATTCAATTACATGTAATTTGTGGATTATATAACATGTAATTGGATGTTAGATTTATAGCAAAATTATATATATAATCAGGCTAATATCAAGTCGATTTGGTGATTTTTAAAGACTTATTTATCAACTGTTTGCATCACTTTTACAGGCTAAGATTTAAAATTTTATTTATATAGTTTATCAAATTCTTACAGAGTTTATTTTTTCTAAATATTTATTGGTTCTTAAATTTTAGCTCAAAAAAACAATCAAAAGAGTTATAAAAGAAAATCTAATATTAATAAAATTATAAGTTTACCTTATGTGAATCTAATTCTATATAAATATACAAAGCAGCAAACTCTCTCTATACCTCCAGATCTTGGGTTTGATCAGACTATGGTGAAACATATTATTATACCATATTTTAATTAGATTATAAATTAATTAATAAATTAAAAAAAAGGGAACAAAAAAATTGGCAAGAAAGTCATATTGAATTGAAGGGGGTTTTACATCACACACAGTGGGAATATGAATATATACAAAGCAAATCAGCCTAGGAACGATACTAGCGTGTGGATCATATATAGACACTGCGCAACTCAACGCATGCCAATATCATAGACTGATATAAAATCTTGTGGACTTCAAGTGCTAAACACTTATCTCATAAATAAAGCTTCAGCTTTTGAAGATCCTCCAAGCCGAAAATTAAAGTTGGATGGAAACCAAACAAAAAACCCCAACCTACCAACCTACCCAGCCTAGCTAGTTACCATTTCTATTTGGCTTTGTCCTCTTTCTCTTTTTCGGATATAATTAATATTCCTTGTTATTTTCCTTATTAAAAAAAAAAAAGACTCTATTATACTAAAATATTAATTAATAAAAAACCAAATATTTTTCTTTGTGGGCATGCATATTCAAATTGCTCTTACAAGTTACAACAAATGAAGCTACACATACACATTCAGTTCAAGAGGAAACTAATTAAAAGAAAAACAAATGCAAAAACCATTTTATGTATATTTGTGTAAATATTATTTTTTTAGCAATAATACTGTTAATTTTTTTGGTATAGTTTGGTTTGGGGCAGTTAAAAGAGAAAATTATGTGGTTTTGGTATGTGATATGGCTAAGGCCTAATTGGACCACAGAAGAGGGCACTTGTTCCCATGTACTTGGGACATGGCAGTGGCCGGTTGGGTTGTGGATGACAAATTTTGCACATCTCTCTCTCTCTCTCTCTCTCTCTCTCTCTCTCCCAAGGCCTATCATAATCAAATCAAATATCAGAGAAGGGGGGAGGAATGGGGGAAGTGTGTGTGCGTGTACATACATACATTTATATTTATATAGACATACATAAATATATATATATATATATATATTAAGAGATTAGCATATATGGATTGCTATCCGCCGTATGTTCCAAAAACTGTATCAAAAATCTTTTAAAGAGGGGGTAGCTTTTATAGCACTTTGTTTGGCTATTTTTAGATTGATATGGGGCATCATTCTGGGTATCTGGAAGCAATCCTTTTTCTATTTGTTTCTCGGATAATTCATTTATTCGTTCAACATCTTTCCTCAAATTTGATTCTACTTACTACATCTTTTCTTTTCTTTTTTTCCTATGTAAATTAGTGCCACATCACCCCTAGTTTTGGCCTTTTTTGAACCACCTATATACATGATTAATTAGTTGACCCCTTGATTTTCAAATCATTATGTGAATGACAGCAAAAATATTGCAATACGCTACAAGGCTTTGATTCCCTGATCTAATTGTTTTTTTTTTTTTTTTTTTAAATAAGAAATAAATAAAAAATAAAAACCATTGATTATGAAAAAGCCAGATAGTTGTGGAGGATACGCTTGAGTCAGAGACTAAATCTTCCAAAACTTTGCAGATCTAAATTCAAATATTCCCTCCCTTTTCCGTGTTTGGAAAGATCAAATATATTAGAAAATAATATATCTATCGGGGCTTAAAACTAATTGCATAGATAGATTATGTCTCAAATTCTTCGTACAATATAATGTAAAAAGACGTTAGTTTGAATACATTACTTCAAATAGCTAAAATATGTGCATTCTTAAGTTTGACCCATTAATTAAATAACTGAGAATACATTTCTAAGTCCAAGATTAAAACATTAAACCAGGTAAAATTCTATCATCTTCTAATTATAATGAGGTTACTATTGCCTTAAAAAAAGCCAAAATATATGCCACGTGTGCATTTGAATATTCCAAAATAATATATAGAATGCTCTAATTAACAATTACTAAATATATGCTTTTTTGTTGTTGTCAAGCTTTGTTGTTCCATACTATATGTAAATATAATAATAATAATAATCAGAAAAACACTAAATGAGAAAAGAAATAAGTCAGGACATCGCAACTATGTTTGTATCTCTCAATCAACCACAAAATTCAATTAAAATATTATTAATAAAAAAAAATGATTACACAAATGCAAGTCCAAAGATTCAAACCAACTACCTCATTAAAACCCTAGGCAATATAAATCCTATAGAAAAAATTAACATGGAAAAAAAGAGTACCAGGAACTAAAAAACAACAAAACAAAAAATCAAAACCCCCACAATACATAAAATAATAATAATGATAATAATAATAATTATTATTATCTTCAATATTTCAAACATTTTATCTCGTGGGGTCTCAATTTGGGAGACTTTTGCTTGTGGGGCAGATCATATGCTCTCTTTCTCTTTAATTTACTTTTATTATATAGTTATGAGATTGTGATAAGTCTCTCTGGATAGAGCAGCTGACTTGTAGTCCAATGAAAATAGTAACATTAGATAAAACTAAATCAAAAGGGATAATATTGAGAGTAAATTGCCAATACGCATAGGGAACATGGGGGATAAATAGATATCTTAGCCACATCTTTAGGATATGTTCTTGTGGAAAAAATAATGTATATGCCAAATGCACTTTTTCTCTACCATTGATCCACGTCCATATGTTTGGTTTCATCTTTATTTTATAAGGTGACGAAGAATATATATATATATATATATATATATATATAAAAGGATGTAAGAATTTTATAGTAAGAGCATCTTATTTGGAATGATATATCATTTAAATGATGTCAATTTTTTTTAATATATTTTGATTATTTTTTAAATAAATTTAATTAAGAAAGTAACAACCCATAAAATTTATACGAAATCTATTGATAATTGTTATAAAAGTCAATAACATTTTTTAAATTTAATTGATAATTTAATTTTTCTACATGGCAATTAATATAAATGACATAGCATACCACATATAATATCTTTTACTATAAGATTCTCATAGCATATTTACTATATCAAAATCATATATTATATATATATATATATATAAGGATACCTGGTTATGTATATAACAAAACGTGTGCATGTCAAATTACATATGAAACATAGCGGATTACATATAATTTGGGGTGCATGCATTCATAACAAGCATGTCCACTCTTATTATAGCATAACTACATATATGTAGTTATTGTATCGTTTAATCCCATACTGCAATGTATATGGCACATAGATTATGGTTTGATGTCTACGATACTACGAAGAGGCATGTTTTTTTATTCACAAAAAATAGTACCCAATTTACATAGGAATTTTCATATAAGAGCTATCTTAATAGTTTTCCATCAAAACCTCTCTTATCAACTTTTGAAATTGATTTAAAAACTGATATTTAAAATTGTATTTTAGGTTAACATGAGTTTACAGTGTTCAATTTACCCTTTTTAAACTTTTAATATTTCACTAAATTTATAAGAAATCCAAAATACATATTTAAATCTCAATTTTTAAATCAAACTAATAAATAATAATAAATGTCATGATGATTTTCCATTAGGAAGTCCTTATAGGAATATGATTTTATAAAATATATATATATATATATATATATATCTATGTGTAACTAGTAATTAATTAATTAACAAGAAGATCAAGATTCAAAAGGCGTGCTGCACATAGAGTCTAGCTTGCAAAAGGGATCGGTGGGAGTCTTACCTTTTTATGAATTGACAATTTTCTGTGACACCTACATTATTCACTTTGTTTCTAACTGGTCTTCCTTATAGATATATAATATATTAATATATATACACACACACACTTGCTATATAGATTAAATCCAGAACCTCACTTTCATTAGAATGATGACTTAATATATTTCCATATGTACATTAATATGTCACATACATTTTATTAGAGGACATATGAGCTGGTCATGCTGCCCAATATCCGAGTCATAAACAAAATAAACATAAATCATATGAAACTAAATAGTCAGTCCATTAAACACAAATTATATGAAACTAAATAGTCAATCCATTGTCAGGTCACTATGATTATATTAAACTAAAAATTTATGAAATCAACTTTTTAAATATAATTTAAAATATAGATCCAGCCCAGTTAAACAAACTCAACAAGTCAAACGTTTGCAATTAAAAACTTTAGTATAATATTATCATATACTGTAAAAGATAAATTAATACAATTAAGTTTTCATACTAACAGTATAGAGATTTGAAATTAAAATTATTATAACAATAAATTTATTAATAGGTCGTTTACACACAAATTAATATATACAATTAAGTTATATCCACTATTACCAATATATACACTCGAAGATGTAGCTTAGTAATAAAAGCCAGCTGAATTATTACACCTACAAATATCAGGTGTTTTTCTCAGCTGTTATTGCACGAGGTCAAATAAAATTTTAGAGATATAAGCTCCTATCGCAGATTTCTATCGAATTAAAAAAATATCTAAATCAATCTACTCACTCAATATTTCATAAACCTATGATATGCTCTAGGTAGATCATTTTTCCATTTGCTAAAATATATATATATATATATATTAAAACCCCTATTAACAAAGCAGTAAAATGGTCATCTTTATTTTTTGTACGGAATCGAGTATATCAAGTGCATGGAATGTGAAAAATGACGCGGAGCCATATCTGCAATAACCCGTTTTGGAAAAAAATATCCGAACTTAATCTTCAAATCCGACTAAATTAATTGGAGTTGACCAAGTTGACCATGTGTGATTTAAAAGTTGATTTTTTTATATAGTCAAGTTTTGGTTTTCATTTTATCACTCTTTTATAAAAAAAATTAATAGGAATTCGTAAATTGGCAGTACTTTTAATTCTGAATTTTTTTATTTACCAATCCGTTCTTGTTCAATTGAAAATTAATTGTATATTTTTATTATTAAATTATATATAAAAAATTAATTGTAATATGTTATTTATATTAAAAAATGTATCTCTCTATCCTCTTTCTCTCTCTCCAATCGCCATCTGCAAACCACCCCCCCACCCCCAGGGCCGATTCCACCGGCCAACTCCTCCAATCATAATCAACATTTATTTCTCGATTTTTGTATCATTTATGTTTGTTTACTTTCCCTTTGTTATAGTTCTACTTTTAGTACGCTCTGAACACTTAGGATTATATTATTTATTTTGTGATAGTTGGTTATATATATAAGCTGTTTATCACATGCCTGTGTTAAGCTTGAGGTTATCAACTGTTTTGGAGAAAATTCTACTAGATATTCTGAAAGAATTTTTAATGGAATTTTACCTAATCGAGACCACTTTGAATTCCTGGAAGGAGCCCCAAAACGGGTCTCCACAGTATAAATCCAATGGAATCATAAATATATTGAAATTAAAAAGGGAGATACTGAGAGTGATGGCTCATGGGGGCTCAGTGCCGTACTGTTTAATGGCCTTTCTCTTTAGCTACGAATCTCTTGCAAATCTAACGAGATATTCATTAATTGTTAGCTAGCTAGGCATTCTATATATATAGCTCCATGCCTGGTCTCCTATAAGATCAAACAAAATGATATTACAAACAAAAACAAAACAAAAAAAAGGGAAAAAGAAAAATATTGCTTTTGATTGCTAGCCAATAGCCATCATCAAGTAGAAGGAAATGCGAAATTCTATTGTTACATCATCTTTGTTTTTTATTCTTTCTTTTTCTTTGGATGCATTAATTCACCACAAATTTACAACCACTACTATTTATTTATTTATTTATTTTAACTATATATTAAGAAACAGGATTAGGTTAGAGTGAATAAATAAAACTCCTCAATTTTAACTTATAACTTTTAAAATCGGTTACAGTAATTTTTATTTATTTATTTATTTATTTTCTTTCTCCCCCGTCTTCTCCCGCTCTCCTTTTATTCTTTCCCTTTCAAAAAGTTTTTTTTTTTTTTTGGTTTTCCTTTCTCCCCTTTTCTGATCAACTCATTCTATGCACATTATGTTTTTGATGAAACATAAAGGAATGGTAATATTCACGCAAAGAAATTGTCTGTGAATGGATGGTTCAATTATTAGTGAATACAAAGCTATGTTAAATTATTTTATAGATAAAATAATTTTCTGCTATCATGTGAAAAAAATATTTCGATTGGTCAAGCACTAACTATAAATTTATATTTCGTTATATTTTATTGTGGTGCAGTAATAGTGAGGTTGAACTTCGCAAGCAAAAATGTGATTTTAAAGTTAATGTGGAGGTAAATATAACAGTGAAATTGTATGTGCGTAGTAGTTGCAAGAGAAAAAAAAATATAATGCTGAGGTTTGTCTCTGTTTAGGTTATGAAAGAATTGGCTCAGGAATAGAAAGAGCTTGAGGCTGTTGAGAGAGCAAAATATGAAGGGGTTCGGGCTGAGAGGAAGAAGAGTTTTGTTAACAGATGTAGCCCCAAAAGACTATGGAGCGTTGCATAAGGGTTAAGCAACGCTCAAAGGAAGGCGGTAAATGAATTAGGCTTCGGCTGTTTCATAACTCGAAAAATCTGCAGGATAAAGAAGCAACTGCTGTCGTGACTGGTGGATCAATTCGATCCAACTTCTTGCACACTTACACTTCATGGAGTGCAGTACACATTAAGTGTACTCGATGTTCAACAAATGATGGGACTGGTCGATCAGCACGGTGAAGTTGATGACACATTTTTGATGGCGGACGTTGAGGTCCTGAAAAGGAAATTCACCACCGACGACAGAGGCATATCGATTGCTAACTTGCAGGCTCTGTTGTTGAATAACCTTGCAGCAGACGATGATTTCAAGGTGGTATTCACGCTATTTTTTATGGGGACAATTCTGAGTCCGAACTCAAGAATGGTAGTTAAAACAAGCGATCTTGGGCGATTGACAAAGCCCGAACTAATTACAAAGTAGAAATGGGCTTTGTTTATATTCAATGGATTTGTTGAGGAGATGAGGAAGTATAAGGAGCACAATATTCGCTATATTCCTGGATGCCTCCTAGTTTTACAGGTTAATCATCTATAATGACCTTTCTAATCTCGTTGTCTATTCATAGCATACGTAATTTTGCTAACCTATTGCATGACTTCATTATTGTTGTTTGTCATACAGCTTTTTTATCAGGGTATGTTTTCGACTGGGAGGAGAATTGTCGGAAGTTATTTGACGCCCATTACTGCTTGGGGAGAATATGAGATGAAGCGATTTATATTCACCCGAAATGGAGGTTTCTTTTATGACAAGATAAATTTAGCAAATATAAACTCTTTATGCCATACTTTAAAATTTGTGCATATTACTTATTTAAATTAATTGCAATTTTTTTACCCCATTGTCACGTAAATATCAGTTTTGTGTATTATAGGTTGTTCAGGGCCAAGCGTCAACATCAAACGAATCTAGGAGATTCGTTCTGACCCAGGAAAACAACAATGATATTAACAGTGCAATAAGAGCAGCTGTACAGGCCATTCAAATAGATGTCGTTGTTTTGCATGGAAAGGTCACAGGTTCGAGTAAAAACTATAGGAAATTCAAGGCGGAGGTGACAGAGCACCTTTCAACCATTTCTCAAACACTAACAAAGTTGAATGAAGCAGTTGAAAATTTGACTTCAAATGCCTCAAATCCGAAGTCCAAAGATGACACAGTCGGAATTCAGAAAGAGAAGAGGAAAGGCAAACAACCAATGCATGTTGGCCATAAAAAGACAGGAAAGAAGGATTTGTCAATCATATTGCTTTCCACTGAAGAAGAAATTCCACCGAAGAATTGTGCCGACAACGATTTGTCCTCGTTTGGCACGTCACAGTTCGCAAAGCACTTGGATGCATTGACGAAAGAGCTAGCACCCACTCGAGTAAGAAAATTTGTCATATGTTATTTCTTCTTTTGTTTGTCATTTCTATTGCACAAGCTTGAAATATTTGTGACTGATACTCTAAATTTGTCATGCGATGGGGGAAAAGATTGTCACTTCTAATGCGCCAAGTAAGTGTTACATGCATACACGGGCTTCAACACGTCATAGCGGTGTGCTACTGAAGGATGACGATTTCAAAATGAGTGATATTCGAACAAACGTCTCTAGCTTTTCTCAGTTTATTTCTGCAGGTCCATTTCGTGTTCCAAAAAAATGTCGCCAGCCAATGCGAAATTACTTGAGTACATTTTCGACACAACACTTGATCTAGAGTACGTACACTCTTTGTCTTTCGAGTCAATTTGTTTAATTGGATCTGTGCACTGTGTTGTATGAAATAATGGCCATCAAAGTGTTGACTTTTTTTCTTATGTTTGTTAGGGAAATATTGGTGCAAACGACACAAAATTTCTATACTTGCCATGTAATTCAGTCATTATGGCCTTCGAGATGGCTGAATGGCGATGCAAGTTATCTATCACTTCACTGCTTATGCCATTTCTATTCGATGTACTTAACATCGTATGGTTAATTGTGAAGGTCATAACATTGGCGGCAGACATGCTAACGCTTCACCAAAGAAGAACGTATTCAGACAAAGCTAGAAATTGGTTTTTACCAACTTACTTCTAAGTACGTACTTGTTAGATAGATAGCGTTTAGTGAATGTGTTTTGGCATGCTAATGGAACTAGTACGTGCACTGTATTTTCTTTGTTTTGCATCAACTTGCAACAAGCATTGCAAACTGATAAGGACATGTCTACATGTGACAAGAAAAGGAAATTCAGGCAGTTGTACATAGAGAAGCTGCATGCCATTGGACATGTGAACAATCATTCTACCATATGGCATTGTACATGACAGTTATGGAACACGGAGTTAAATGTCCCTGAAAATTAGGTATATTGATCGAAACATATTGTCAATATTTTATAAATGTACATTCCGCTGCATGATCCACAAGGTTATTGGTATCTAATGGTTGTATATGTGCCCAGAAAAATTTGTGATATATGGGATCCCCTCCCATCAGCCAGAAGGACTATTGCCTAAGAAAAATTGGCACGCTCCGTTGTAAGTCCATTGTCTTAGACTTATAGATTTTTAAAATTTTATAATGGACGTCTGGAATGCATACTATAAAGTTTATTTTATCTACTACATATTGGTTTACGGTTTACCATGGTTAACTAATATGTTGCAACTGAGTTCGTTTGATCTTATCTTCAGTGATGAAATCCAAAAACTTTTCAATCAAAAGAACTTCTTCAGTGTTGATCATCATTCGTTTGGTGAATCTCGTAGTTTAATACAAATTTGTCTGTCAATATTTCAGCCCTAGTCGATGTTAGTTGTGACATTCTATTTGTTATTATGTAGTTTGACTCGCAACTGGAAAGAGCTTATACTGCATTGGAGCTCGTTTGTGATGGTTATAATACCAAGGCGGGCACACTATATCAAAAACACAATTGCATATTCAAATGCGCATTTGTTGGTTGATGCCAAAGCACCAACCAACCTTGCAAGAAGACCTCCATCTCCCGATCGAAGGCCAAAACGGACAAAAGTACAGAGGAAAAAGAGATCAAGTGTGGGATAATGTATTTTGGGTTTTGTTTTATACGCACAAGCATAGTTTTTTTATTGCTTGGCGACTGTACATACTTTTACAATCGTTTCAGTCATTGGGTTAAAACTGTTGAATGGAGATCATTATCTTAGTTTTTGTTTGATATGCAGAAGCATATTTTTTAGGGTATTGGGGTCTGTACAGTCACAAGATGTCATTTTAGAAACAGAGATAATTTATGTACACCACTTAGTGCATTGTGTATATTATATTACACTTTATATGATCGACGCAAACCGTTAATTGTTTTGTGATCTATCTTGCACTCTATCCATCCTTATTTGATAAGTCATACACTCCAACTATGATCCACTATTTATGCCATTTTGAATTACGACGAATAAATGCCCTAACAGGATAGTATTAACATCAATAATTAAACGAGTTTAAATACTTATGTTGCTAATACAGTTAAAATTGTTCTCTATTATTTGAACTTCACATTACATGTAGCAAAGAGTTGGAATCTGCAATCCAGTGTATATTTGATTCCAAGGTAAAAAACTTACCTATAACCTCCCCGCCACCATCGGCCCAACCGCTCGTCTTTGGTTGTGTTGTCGATACTTGTGTTGGTTTGAAATGTTGTTTGGGACGTTTTGTCACAATCTATGTGTTCCCACCTACCAGTGTGCATTAACTCATGCTCAATGAAGTCTACTGTCCTTGACAATTCCCAACCAATTTTGGATGCAGTATCATTTAATCCAACATTGTTGTCCGTCGATTTTTTTACACATTTGTCATTCATCAACTTTTTTACACAAGTTCGCTTCGTGTGACCAACCATTTTGCACTGATTGCATCGTCATTCTTTTGCCTCCTTCGTCCTAGTAGCTGCTCCACCTTTGGTCTTCACTACAAGTGGATCTTGTACGACGTTGTGTTTCCCTTTCCTATCTCCAACTGTCAATTCTGTTTGGTCAAAGACCCTTGCAGCTTCTTCCAATCGAATTGCCAAATCAAACATTTTCACTTTTAGCCACTTCGTATTCTCCTTCAATTTTTGATCCAAATAAACATATCTGGTTACTAATTACAGACAATGATGCATAACGAATTGACGTTGCTGCCTTGTTGGATAATTCACCTACCCCGCAATATTGTTTGGTTCCCTCAATCTTTGCGTCCTTTCTCCATCGAGGTATAATGAATGAATCGGGAATTTTATCAAGATGCTCCTACTTCATGATGTACAAGGCATGACTACATGGAATGCCGACACTGTCAAACAAGTTGCATGAACATTCTATATGGTTATGTTTAACATAGTACATGACGCTCCATTCAGACTGAGGTTCTCTAAACTTAGTCAATCTGTACAACCTCTTGTTTCCGTATCCGATGCAATCGTTTTTAATCAAAAATGTCTCATCATGTATCTGCATCTGCACTTTCTTATAAATTTTCCTGGTGTATACTTCTCTTGCATGTTTCTCATAATGCTTGAGGTGTGTAATAAGGACTGAAATTGTAGATGTACTCTTAACATCATCGTGCACCTCCTTGTTCCGCACCCGTGATATAGCCCTATCTACCTGCATTATGAACTCATATAACTTCAATTTGCCTTTCACATATTTGTTCATACAGGAATTCATGCTCTCACATCTCTGAGTGCTACGCAAGCCAGCAAAAAATTTTCCTGTCACGAAAGCTTCAGCCCACAGTCCACTTGTCTCATTCATCTTTTTTATCCATTCATTACCATGCAAAGAAAATTTGTCCACTATGCGGGACCATCGATTTTGGAACTCATCATGCAATCAATGAATGCCCGCACCTTGTCTGGATCATGCAAGTTTGCTTAAGCATTTCTTTCTATATGCCATGTGCACAGTTGGTCGTTCGCATGAGGAAATACATCTTGAATTGCTTTTCTTATTGCCTTATCTCCATCAGTTACAATTAAATTAGGATGTTTATTGTACATAGCTTAAAGGAAAGTACGCAGAACCCATATATAAATTTCAACTGATTCATCAACTAGCAATGCCATTCCAAATATGCACGTCCTGCTATGGTGGTTTACACCCACTTGTATAACCAGTGGCTTACCATACACGTTCGTTTTGTAAGTTGCATCGAATGCCATCACATCCCTAAAATAGCGGTAATCAAACCGGGATATTGAGTATGCTTAAAATATGTTCGTAAGTCTATTTTCCGAGTCAACTGTATAGTCAAAGAATAGATCCGGATCTATCTCCTTTTTAGTACGAAAGTGGGCGATCAAACTTTTTGCATTCATTTCGTGTACACCATCATTGTTGTCAGATGTAAATTTATTGTGCAAATCTTTCAATGTGAACCCCACTCGATCGTATCCACCAGTTTTGTCTGCCATGTACTCCAATATTTTAGATGTTCCAATACCAACATGGTGCATGCCTCTAGCTTCTGCCAGATAGGGATCTTCAACTGATCGGTTGGATCGAGGATACCATTTAGCAAAGGATGTGAATGGCCATGTACAAATTTCATCACTATCCAATTTCCTTTTGCCCTATTTTTAATCACACCAAATAAAGTTGGACATCTTACTCGAGTAAATGCACTCGGTCCCCTCTGCCTATCTTTTTTGTCATGCCACACATGGCTTCTATATCCTTCCTTTTCAAAAACCCAAATGCGTTTCCTAATGTCTTCGTTACAATCCTTTTTCACATGATGCTTGCGCATGCCGAATCCCATTATTTTGGCATATGTTGAATATAACACAGCTGCAGCTTGAACAAACTCAAACTCTTCACCTATCATGTCTTCCGTACACAAAGAATCATATTTTTTCCATTTTTGAATTTCATTTCATCATCTTTGTTGTTCATACTCTCCTAATTATTGCAATCCATACTTTTCATACTTTGTTGTCAAATGTTTTTAACTTCGATCCTAAGATCATCCACTATATTTATCTATTCTACAAAAGTATCAACCATACTACATTTTCCCTGGGTTCTACAAATTTGGGGTGCTATACCACTAAACGAACAAAGCCAAATATATTGTATTATTTAGGCAAACGAAGAATAAAATCTATATTTTACAACGAATAGTAACACCACAACATTTGTCCCTAACAATGCCACATTAATAGATTGTCCACACATGGTTCATGAAATGCTGTGAACTCAAATTATAAAATAAACCCGGAAATACCTGTATATAGTGAACTCAATTATTTGTTGTTCGCACCACATGGCATTGAAATTGCAAATCCACTGAAATGAAAATGTGAAACACAAGTTGGTCTGAATTGCAGGTTGGTTTGAGAAAACAATGAGATGTTGTTTGAACATGACGAAGGAAATATGAGGATGGCATTGTGGCATTTATGACTGTGGTTGGTCATTCACCAACCCAAAACTTATTACATGATGTACAAAAATTTATTACATTTCTGTAAGGACTACCAACCTCACTCACGTGATAGTTAACATTGCACTATTTTTTTTACCCCATGTTTGTTATAATGAAAAAAGGAGTTTACATCAATTTATGGCACATTTTTCACAATTGGATCTTTTGGGTATATATTGAATTCAAGCCGTATAATTAAACGGGAACCTTGCAATTATTCACGGGGTAAATATTTATCCCACCGTCCTTATTTTTATTAAAGGGTTTATACGTTTCAGAATATACCTCATATGAACAATGGGGTACTTCGCAATAAGAAACGGGGTTAACGTCAAGCGGTCATTTAGTGTATCTGACTTTTGCCCCGTACACTAAAAAGCTGAAACCCCGGGGTATATTCGGCTTAAAATATAATTTTTTCTTACAAGTTGACCCCATGTACGTAACAGGATACCCCACACTAAAAAATGGGGTTAACGTCAAGCAATCCTTTGGTTTCTCTGACTTTTGCCCCGTACCCTAAAATGTGGGGGCCCTGGGGTATATCCAGGTTAAAATATAATTTCTTCTTACAAGTTGATCCCGTGTACGTAACTGGATACTCCACACTTAAAAACGGGGTTAACGTCAAGTGGTCCTTTGGGGTCTCTGACTTTTGCCCCATACCCTAAAATGCGGGGACCCCGGGGTATATGCGGGGTTCATTATTTTTGTTTACTTTGTTTGGATGACCATATTAAATGTTAACTATTTACCAAAAAAAAATATTAAATGTTAACTTTATTTTGGATGTACATTTTATGCAAGTCAAGCTTGCAGGGTCCTCTTACACGACTATGGGGTAGCAAACAATGGTTAGGGTAGAAACATGGCTACAGCAGTTCACGGTAACAACTGATTCAGAGTGGAACCGTTCCAACTGGGCAATTTTTCATTCACATTTGTTAATTACAACAATGATGAGGGTGAAACAAACAGCTGACAAAGCAAAGCCCCAAAACCATCTCAAATGCGGAAAAGAACCAGCGCCACCGCTGACCAAGTCAGAGAACCTAGAACATCGACCCCACAAACATCAATCAGGCCCAGCGTAGACCCTACCATAGACTCCAGGCCACTGATCTCAACCCATGACGAGGTAACATTGGTCATTCACCAATCTTTAACCCTAAAAACTAAATTTTCCTTTCATGGATTGTTTGGTTACTGAGAACACAATCTGAAATTGAGAACAGTGCATGATTCGGTTCAATTGATTTTGTTTTTGTTTGGCATACTCAATTTTTCATCCAAAATTTAAGCTTTTTCAATTTGTAAAAGTTAAGGATTAAAATTTTTTGGTAAATAGTTAGGGATTCAACTTAGGAATGAATTAATTGTTGTAAGGGTTTACCCCGCGTATAACACGAGTCATCCCGTCTTAAAACACAGGGTGTAATTTGAATTGGATGTCTGGGTCTCTACCATTTGTCACTTAAACAAATCGCGGGGACCCCGGCATTACAGCGGGATTCATATTTGTATGCCCAATGAAATTGTTACCCCACGTATAAGACGGGTCACCCTGTTATAAAACACGGGGTTTAGTTGGTATAGCTAACTCTAGGTCTCTGCCATTTGTCCTGTAATCACAACATGGGGACCCCAGGGTTACAGCGGGATTTTAATTTGAATAGCTTGGTGCATATTTACCCCGTGTTATCTTGACTTATAACACAGGGTCCTTATTTTTCTACAAATGGTTTTATGCCATTTGCAATTTGGGGTCATGGGTTTGAGTTTAACATTTTATTTGCGTTAACCTTAAATTTTTGATGTTTTGATACACTTAACATAAACTGTGATTGTGTTAACATGATAGCCCATTTGTCCAGAAGCGTATTTTCAAAGAAGGAGAGGTGTGGGCACTTAATCTGTCATCATATGCACAAACATTCCAGGCAATTGAAAAGATAAAGAGCAAGCTCATAGTTGTGTAGCTAAAGGAGTTTGCGAAGATGTGTTTCGGCCACTTCTTTGATATGCAGAAGATCGTGCACCAAGGCCAATTGATACACCACTTAGGGTTGAGAAAGGTAGAGTCAGATGACAATGAGGTGCTGGAGTTCAACATAAGCGGAACCGATGTGCAGTTCACAAAGAGAGATTTTGCCCTAGTCATTGGGTTATGGTGCAGTCCTGACATTATGGACCACAATGATGAAATACAGACCATTGGAACACGTACATTACGAGAGAAATGCTTAGACAAATCGAGGTCCATCAAGATTGAGAGGTTGCAGAAATGTTTTGAGGCTACACAGTTTGGTACAAAAACCATAGATGCTGTGAAGATGACACTACTATATTTGTTGAACTGGGGACTTTTAGGCGTGCCCCAAAAAACTTTAATTCTGATCAAATTTGTGATGCTTGTAGAAGATTTAGATAAATTCAATATCTATCCTTGGAGGACATTTCTGTACAACGAGACAGTTAAAGCCTTGAAATGGGTTCTTTACCCAACCACGTCTAGGTGAAATGCGAAATGCTTCTGGCAGCCACGAAGAAAATGGATTCCTTCTAGCATTTCAGGTGCAATACTATGAACTAGCGTGTTGCTGTACGCCCTAATATACTTATATACATATACATATATAATAAATATATGTTTTGTGATCCGGTTTCTACTAACCAATATACCTAACTTTGTTGCATATATGCTTGTGTAATATTTGTAGTTGTAGGTGTGGGCTTATGAGAGTATCCCCAAGCTAGGGGATGACGGTATTGCAGCTAGAATTTCCCAAGCGGTGTCTCATGTTTTGGGGTGGAAGGCAACGAGTCACCCGACTTACGAAGGCCTCAAATATGCAATATTTGATAAGAAAAATGTAAGGTTCATTGAACATTGTACATTTGAAGGCAAATGGTTTTCGGTTCCGTACATCAAACTGACCATTAACAATTGGAAATGTTTTTTGTCGCAGCTTGAAGTGCATTGGACATTATGTCCAAGGGAGGACGAACTGTGCCAAGCATATATGACCGTTTTTGCTAACTGTCATCGCAAACGTAGATGTCAATTTCCATCGATTGTGGAAGAATCTAAGGAGACAGAATCTGAGAATGCAGCCGCACCTTCCAGGCGTGCGAACAATGCACAACCACTCCCATCAGCCGACAACCGCAGTGACAACATCGTAAGTCTTCCAAAACCCTAAATTGGATTTCATATATTTTTTTGTGATTTATTGCAGCTGAAGGGTGAGTTGAACAATTTTTATTTTTGCGGGATTATGTGGCAGATGGAAACAATCCTTGCATGCCTTGATAGGGTGGATCAAAATGTTGATCGGATTAGCCGCCACCAATCGGCAATTGAACAACGTCAAGATGTATTCGGTAGCCGCATTGAGGCAATACAATGTGAGATGAATGACATAAATAGCAAGTTTAATGCTATACTTGAAAACCTAAGCGGTCAGGTACTTTTCCATTAACATTTATGATTCGAGTATTAACCAATAGTCATTAAGATTTAGATATATTGTATGTGTCATAGGAAATGCCACTGGACACATTATTGCCTCGTGATCCTACACCACCATCGGCGCATGATACATGTCAAGGTGTGGAACATTCTCAGCATGATCCACACTTTGATGTGGTGCCTCCAGATTTACTTGATGCCATCAACGATGATCGATCATGCCAAATTACGACTCCGCTGTCCGCCAATCAACCTTCATCGGTGTTACAATCACAAGGGGGTGATACGATCGAGGATCATGATATTTCGACGCCGACCACAGTGACTACGCCAATTGGTATTGATTTGCATATACATATTGACAATGATCGCGATTGGACGATGTTAGCCGATAATAGTGCAATTGATATGCATAAGCAGAAAGAATGCATGCCATTTCAGATTTGGGCAACCCATGACATTGAGGACCTAGGACTGTTTCAGGGGCCCGTCAGTCGAGCAAGATGCCAATACAAACCATCTAACTTTACGAAGAGTCCATGGGTGGATCCAAAGGCACATCGAAAATCAAGTAGAAAATTGAACCCGATGTCAAAGCCTACAGATGAGGAGCTTGTTGCCTTTCGTGATTGATACTTGATGAGCAAGTCGACGACTACAACTGATATAGAATATGGTAAGGTCCCAAGGACCTTCTTTGATGGTATCTTACAACCTGGAGGTTCGCTTCAACCTCACGTGAGTTTTTGCCATTGTTAATCATAGATAAAAGTGTTTAATTTAAATTCATTACAAATAAGTTAATAATTTTGAACATGCAGCACATTGTCGCATGCCTATTCCACATTAGAAAGAGGATGTACATGGCACCAGAGGCATGTTCAGAACGTTGTACAATATTGGATTGCATGTTGTGGGTGGGTTATGCCATGTCCTTCATCAGTTATGCAGATTAATAAATTTGGGGTTCGTATAGTACAATAAACCTTCCCTTTTTTTATATTTCCAGCAAGCTATGTTTATACACCACAAAGATCACATCGATTCACTATTGGAGATTAAGGCAGCCACCATATTTTGTCAGGCATTCAAGGGTGAATATTCTATATATGGTCGACTGTGATGGACATGTGACTATGTAAGTTATTTTGATAATTTCATTAATTTATACCATATAACAGTCGTACTCAAAATATGTGACATGCATATTGTGTTTACTAACATTTACATCCAAATCCTAGTTGCTAATGCCTGTTAACAATGGCAACAAACACTGGCTCATTGCACACGTTGACATTATTAAGAAGCGTGTAGACCTGTATGATCCATCTGTCAAGAAGACAGCATCTCATTTCCAGAAGGAAAATGCCACATGCATATGCCATTTGTTGCCTAAAATATTGCATGTTTTTGAAATTTACAACCACCGACTAGAGATCACGGACTGTTTAGAACCGTATATGATTCGAAGGATGGATGACAATTTGCTCAGCAATTAGTGAGGTACGTTAGACCTATGTTGTTATGTAAAATCATTAATACAAGTGGATATGTTAGTGTATAACATTGTATGTCTATTAAACTTTTTAAACCACATAATGAATATGTGGTTTTCATGCAGTGGGGATTGCGGGATGTTCACTTTGAGATGGATTGAAAACAAATCCAGTGGGCTATCAGTGAATATTGTGGAAAAAAATACTACTGCCATGAGAAAAAAATATGCGATAGGGTTGTTCCACCAAAACTTCAAAATGTAATTTGTAGGGAAATTTTGCATATATGAATTATTGTTCTATCTTGTAATACATATAAGCTATTTCTATGTTTAATTGTTGTAATATTTAGTAATGTAAAAAACAGTGGAACCTATTTGTACATAGTATATACATATTGAGTTTTTACATAGATGACACTGTTCTTTGCGATATAAAAATGGTGGAACCGGCAACCGATGTGGTGGGATAAAAATCAAATAATAACTTTAAACTTCATATATCTTAAATCAATTCTAATGCTATAATTAATTATGCAAGTTTTAACAAAAAGTCAGCATTCTCTTCAAATTATTTTACTAACGTTGAAATTTTTATACGTAAATACATAAGATAATCACTAAAAAATATAACATCGTCCTTAATGAGCGATATAAATAATATTATTTCCTTGATGAGCAATAGTATTGTCCAAATTGAAGTAACATTATCCCAAATAAGGTTTATTATTTTATAACAAAGTAATATTGCACATTTGACCATCATTGAACCATAATAAAGGAATATAAAAACCATAATTAAGTAATTATGTCCTTAATTAAGTAATTCAATCTATAAAGGAACAGTATTGTCCTTATCGAGTACTATTGTCCATTATGTAAAACAATAGTCCTAAAAAAGTCATATCCGTCCATAACGGAGTAACATTGCAAATTTGACCATAATAGGGTAACATATAACCATAATGTAGTATATATTACCAAACTGGAGTAAATTTATTCATATTAAAGTAATGTTAACTTTTATTTGTTACATTGTCCATAAAAAGTGACATTTGGCCATAAGGAGATAACATATGACCAAAGTAGAATACTTTTGTCTTTACAGATGTAACTTTGTCCTTTATTGAGTAATATTGTCCACAATGGGTCATATATGTCTATTTCAGAGTAACGTTAGGTCATTATAAAGTAAAGTTGTACAATTAAATTAAATTATTCATAACAAGTGACATTTGACCATAAAGAGATAACATATGACAAAAATAGTGTAATTTTGTCCATAAATAAGTGATTTTATCCTTTATTGAGTAATATTGTCCAAATGGGTCATATTTTTCCATTTCAGATTTACTTTAGGCTATTATAAAGTAAAGTTGTACAATTAAATTAAATTGTCCATAAAAAGTGACATTTTACCATAAGAAAATAACCAAAGTAGAGTACTTTGGTCCATATATAAGTGACTTTGTCCTTTATTGAGTAATATTGTCCACAATGTTTCATATTTGTCCATTTAAAAGTAATTGTAGTCCATGACCAAATTACGTTGTACATTTAAATTTTTTCCAAAAAAAATATGTACATTTTTATTTATTTGTACCCCGCATAATTTGGTATAGGGACCCTGCTTTTTGATGTGGGGTGTTATTATTTCCGCAATTAATTTTTTTGGATGATGTGGCACGTTTTCATCCTTTCATTTGTCGTACAAATTGCAAAGTCTTACCCCAAAATTTGCAAAATCATATTTTTTCCCCCAAATTTTTCCTTTCTTCCCACCCACTTTTTTTTGTTTTTTTCCTTTCTTTCCATTGAAACCGGCAACCGGTTTCATACTTTTATTACTTTTTGCCCATGCCATGTGTCACTCAATGGCATGGGCCTAATCCCTTCAACCATTTTGAAGGGGCTGCACTCTAAAATTCTCCTAAAAAACAAGAGAGAAAAATAACACACAAGATTCAACATGGTTCAGACAAATATAGACCTACATATATAGACAAAAAAAACCTAGAGCAACATTTTTTATTGTAATTTTTTTTTTTAATTTTTTCCCTTTATAATACAATAACAAACACCCTTATTAATTTATAGATGCATAGAATATGTAATAAAGGGAATAAAATATCATTTACGAAAAGAAAATTAATAAAGGAAATAAATCAATCATATTTAATATCATTGATTGAAATAATAAAAAAGATAATCCATTATAATTGATTGTGTGAACCCTTGATTCTTGGATACAATATTGCAAATCTTTAAGGGTTAATTTTATGTACATTTCCTGACGTTTGGCTATATTACAATCCACCTTTTTAGTTTTTAAAAATTTCAATCACCTCCTTACAGAGGGATTCTGTCCATCAAAAAGTGTTATCCCTCCAACGTGACATACATATTGACTTAAGTGCCATTGAATCATAAATCATGTAACCGTTGCAATAAAATGTTCAAAAACAATTCAATTTTTTTGGAAAAGCATTGGAGCCATTGTAACCCAATGGCTAGTAGAAGTTTCAGATGCATTCCCCCTGTTAATAAAATTTGCCCCTTCGTTTTCTTTTAAATACCTATCCTCAGCCTTCAAAAAATACTTCAAACCTGCTCATTTCTACTTTCCAGAGGCATTAGAATTCTATCCAAACAAAACCCACAATCACATAAGCATTTCAAAAATTCAGAATCCCATAGAAAAACAAATTTTAGAATACAATAAGTGAAAATGCAAGCATCAAGTGGGAGTAGTGAAGTTAATGGAAGCATAATCAGATTTAAAAACAGAAAATGCCATTGTGGAAAGAAGGCAAGGGTAAGGATTTTTGAATCTACCAGCAACAAATCAAAGCTTTTTTTTTTTTTGCCTTCATGGAAAATACAACTGCTATGCTTTCTGAACACTAGATAAAAAGGAGTTTAATATGCTTGATGATGCAAACAGTAAAAAACAAAGATGATGCAATCAAGAAGTTGAAATTCTTAGGCATAACGATATGAAATCACTAAATGTTAGAGTTGAAAATTTAGAAGTAATGCAAAGTGGTTTGAAGATGACGATGCTTGTAAATACGCTATTTTTTGACATATCCATTGCTGTATTTATATTATGTGTAATGAATATGAAAATATAACAAATGCAGGTGCTTTACATTTCTCACATTTCAGGCCATTCACTATTGTATACAAATAATATGTGTGATGTGTCCCAAAAATAATATTGACACAACCCTATATGATATACATATTCATGTATACCTAACATAATTTATACATAAATTTTGCCTAACATAATTTATACACCTTATTTCAAAATAAATTAAGGCTTTATGCACCTCTTACTGTTGCTGCTCTTGTTGTTCATGGTCTTGTTGCTGTTGCTCCTGATCTTTGTAATTTTGCTAAGTTTAGAACATAAAAACCAAATGTTATTATTCAGTTTAATCAACTTGAAAAAAAAATGAAATAACACTACCTGCATGGTTTTCTGTCCTTTTGTATTTCCAGGAGCCTTAGGACATATTCTTTGATTATGGCCAATGGCCTTGCATATCCTACATCTAAGTGCAATAGACCTCTGCAGACTACCATAAGCTTCATTAGCATCCCTCCTCCTTACCATTTTTGGCCTTCCAGGTCTCCTCATATTTCTTGGAGGTTGCACCATGTCAACTTCAACTTTTAGCCACACTAATTCGTATGGTATATGATGGATCATACCACTATAAGTCATGAGATAAGCTGCCCTAGTCAAACTCTTGTCAAAAAATTCAAATGGTTCTAGCCTCATATGCATGATGGCTTCCATGGTATCCTTACATGGTACCCACTTATTTTCCATGAACTACATTCACAGTGGCTGTTGTTCAGGTGTACCACAATTGCTTTTGTCTCATCCAGCAGCTCATACTCATCATTACCAGCCCATATGACTCGTAAGTGCCTTCCTGCCTTCTGAGCCTTACTCATCTTGTGTCTGATCATAGGTAGAATTTCTGTAGGCCAAGCAGCTGCCTTCCTTTCTCGTCTCTTGAAATGACCCATCATTTTTCTCCTTACAGACTCTAGCAGTTGCAGAATGAGTTTACTCCTAAATTTGTTAATGAGACTGTTAAAAGACTCAGTCATATTATTGTTGACATCCTTTGCTTTAACAGTCTCATCAAATGCATGCACACTCCCATTGGGATGCAAGGATTTCCATCAACCATTCATAAGCTTCCACACTTATACTTTTTATTTCTTCCATGATTTTCTCAAATGCCTTAGTATTTGAGGACCTTGCTGCTACCCAATATAGATTCCTGAGCTTCACAACAAGCCATTTCCCATTAAAGTTGTTCTCTATATATATATACAACACAATATTTGTGTTTGTGGTTTGGAAAGATCTCACCACAACTGCTTTTTCCTTTTTGCCTATTGACATGAAACTAATTGTCCTCGTTTCAATGACCAACACATACTCATTGAGCAACCCTAAAAATCACCTCCAGCTACTTAAGTTCTCAGCCTGACATACACAAATTGCCACAGGAAATAAACTGATGTTGGCATCTAAAGAGACAGCAGCTAGTAAAACACCCTCAAATGCTCCTTTCAAATGGCAGCCATCAAGACCAATGAATAGTCTGTAGCTATTTAAAAATTCATCCCTTTGAGCAAGAAAGCAAAGGAAAAATCTTTGAAAAATGGGCATCTCAGTTAAAACATTCCTACTTGACATGATTTGCACAATTGTTCTAGGGTTCCTAAGCCTTAAGATATTTCCATATTTATGCAGCTTGGCATAACTCTCACCGTGGTCACCCCCTAATCTGGTCAATGCCTGGTTTCTAGCCCTATAAAATATGGACTTCTTAACTTCAATCCCAAATCTTGATCTAACCTTATCAGCCATCCGAATTGCATTTATTTTAGAGTTATCCCTAAACTCTTCCTCAAGTTTGAAGCTTAATCACTCAGCAGTCACCAACGAATTGGTGGTTATCTTAGTATAAGTATGCTCCTCCGTATATGTCTTAACTTGAAATGAGATTCCATCAGCTATGGAGCATGCATGTATCCTCCATGGACATCCATGTGCTTCACAACACATCATAACTCTATCCTTTTCATTCTTAATCCTCACAAAGCATAAATATTATTCTATTGCAGAGTCCAACAATACCTTCATATACTCCACAACATTATTAAAAATCAGTCCCTGACACAAATAGAGTTTTTCATCAGTCATAGTTGTGTTAATATTGCCCACTATCCTCCTAGACATCCTAGCAGTAGGGTTCTCATCTTCAGAGTCACTGCCTAGAGGCCTATCACCATCATCTAACTCATATCATTCAGAGTCAAAATCAATGTCAAAGTTAAGAACTTGTATCATCATCTCTTTCACTCCACTGAAACTTCTCATTCTCAGGTGTACCTTCACCTTCTTGTTCAGATTCAGATAAGGGTTAATGTTAAAGTTCAAAGTCAGGTTCAAAAGGATGAGTTTGTTCTACTTCAGGGTGGGGGGATTCGGGATCATATTCATGCTTAGGTTCAGGGTGGAGGATTCAGAATTAGAGTCATGCTCAGTTAAGGTTGGGGTGCAGAAATGGTCACTAGTTCAATGTCAACATCAGGTTTGAGGGGTTCAACAATTGGTTCAGGATCTGATTCAGGTTGGGGTGATTTTGTTGTAAGTGGTTCACTTTCAGGTTGACATTTAGTTTGGTTGGGTGGGTGNGGGGGGGGGGGGGGGTTATTGGTCCTTAGATTGGTTCTCATTTGGGTCTAAGGTGGCTAGTGGTTCAATCACTATCTTAAACTTGATTCTCCCAACCCCATGTTCTTTGAACATTTCAAACAAATCTAACATGTCCACATCATCTTCTATATATATAAATACTAGCTCCTGCAGTCCAAGGTAAGCTAATTAAGACTGTAATCTTCTCTCATTCTGGACTCAACTACCACAACTAAGAACTTTATCATCATTTAACAAATTGATGAGACTGTACTCTTCTTGATCAACCCAAAATGACTATTATTCTTCCCCTAACATCTCAATTACAATCTCGAATAGCATTTTCAGTAATCTTAAAGACAAGCAACAACCAAAAGACTCAGTCATACATTTAACAAAATTTTCAACACAATATCAATTGAAAGTAGAGAAACAAGATACCAAAACAGAGCACAAAACCATAGACCAAAAAATCAATAATCAATAACCAAATAAGCAATATAAATTTGAAAATAGGACAAAAAAATGATTGAATCGCCAATAAACTTCACATTCCCAAAATACTAAACCCTAGACAAAAACACTAATCCAAACTAATCCTAAAACCTAACTAATCCTAAAACACCTAAACAAAAAGCCATAAACATTGGTTCAGAGAAAAACAAAATAAGGAAAAATTCTAAAATATTAATAAAATTCAAACTCTAAAACACCGGTTCGGAGAAAACAAAAACTCTAAAATATTAACTCATAACCATTAATAAAATTGAAAAAATCCTAAAACACCTAAACAAAAAAGCTTTAAAACACCTAAACAAAAAAACTCTAAAACACTAGTTCTGAGACGGAAAAAAAAAAAAAAACAGAGATGAAAAACTGTAAAAAACAACACTAACCTTGCATGCTAACTCTAACCAGAAGGTTGCTCGAAACCCTTTGTTTTTCTTCTCCATTTGTTTAAAAACCTAGAACGCACCATATCAGTTACTAGGAAAAAAAAAAAAACAGAGATGAAAAACCGCTCACTTTCAGAAACACGAACTTTGCATGAAAACATAGATGAATCTTGCTCGAAACCCTTCTCTTTTCTTCTTCATTTGTTTTCCTTCTCTTTAGGGTTAGATTGCAATGGCGGAAAGAAATTGGAGCCGATTGAATGGCCTAGGACTGAGAGTTTTCTACTATAGAGAAATAGAAGATGAGCAGACGTTGCAAAAAGGAAGCTATATGTCTTTTCAAATCAAATCGAAAATTTTATCGATCAAAAAGACAATGTTATCATTTTTCGGTTAAATGTGACGGAGATTTTCTAACGGCAAGGTAGGGTATTTGAATTTTTAAAAACTGGAGGGGCGGGTTGTAATATAGTCAAACATCGGGGGTGTACATGGAATTAACCCAATCTTCAATAGTTTTAGTTTTTTTTTTAATACTAAAATTCATTTATGAAAATTATTTTATGGGTTAATTATCCTTTGGCATTTTTGACTTGTAGGCTTTTGCAATTTAGGCTTTTAATTTTAAAAAATAGATATTTAGACTTCAGTTTTTTTAATTTATTATAGATGGGTCTAATCTTTAATTTTGTCCAAACAAATTGGTAACAATTACGTCCAGTAACTTATTTTTATAATGGATTGAAAATAATAGAGCCTGTGAAAAAGAAAAAAAAGCAATCATGTGAACGAAACTGTTATCAATAAATTAGGAATTGAACTAATCTGTAAAAAAAAAAATTAAAAATTTGAAAGCCTTAATCACTAGTTTTGAAAGTTGAAGGCCTAAATTGAAAAATTTTAAAAGTAGAGGATATCAAAGTGCAATTAACCTTTATTTTAGAAGTAACTAGGTCGTGGCTGTATCTTCATTTAAAAGCTTCCCAGTCATAATCTGTTACCACTTCTGTATACAAAAAATAATTTTGGATGATAAATTTGTGGCCAATTTTGATTTTTGGTAGAATTTTGTGGCTAAAATAACTATTTTGTTGTGATGCAATATATATTCAAAATGACAAATGTTTTGAAAGAATTCAAGATGACAAATGTTACCACTTGTATCAAAGGAATTCAAGATGACAAATTCTCGGTTCATTTATTAGAAAATATGTTATATAAAGTATACAAATTATGATGAATTATGAGCTTCTCTTTATAAATTATTTTATCGAAACAGCTAAGATATCACTAATTTTAGGACGTCTGACAATATTTTAAATAGAAAGTTATAGAATCATACATAGATGATTTTTCTTTTTCAGACAAGGCAAAGTTATAAATGATTTACTCGATCGTCTTTTCTTTTACTTTCTAAACAATATTCTAGATGAAGACTAGTAGAATCTTAATATTCATGAATCACTCATATCCATAGACTAAAAGTCCACCATTACCCCAGAAAAAGAAGGAAAAAAAGAAAAAGAAAATAAAAGGCGAATGCATAAAATGGAAAAAGTAAAAAAATTAGGTAGTTTTTGCTCTTTGTGAGGAATCAATGCATGCAATGTTTATAGCAAAAACACAATCCCTAGATGATTAATACCAAAACCCCATGCCTAAGCAACATACATACATATAGTTTCTGAATTGAGTATATTGTCATTTATAATTTGACGATTGAAACTCAAATCACTTTTTGATTTCTTTTGAATTTTAGTTGCCATGACACGATGTCCCTCTTAATTAAGATGTCACATGCATCCCATCGACGTAGCAATAATTTAGGTAGGATATGGATTATTTATATTCCATAAAGTGCGAAGCCAAATCTGAAAAATGTACATATTTGATATCTGTTCGAATTCTACAAATCGTGAGCAACCTTCCAAAGCAACAAACAATAAAAAAGAAAATAAAATTGATCATTCTGTCTGCTTTGTATAGAAGAAAAGAGATAAAAGGAACAACAGAAACAAATAATTGAGAGCATTTTGGAGTCTTCCCCTTGTGTGCAAGCACATTTTCATAAAACTTAAAAATCGTCTGGGCATTTTGTCTATAGTTGACAAAGCATGTACAATTCTGTCACTTTTCTTCATAATGGATCGACAAATGCATATTCAATTATGTTACTTTTCTTCATCATGGATCGACAAATGTATAATTCCATTGGAATTTGATCATTTATTGTCATATTCAATATCATTTTTAGAAATTGGGTTTGAGCTTTTTCATTTTTTCCCATTCCCTTCTCATTATTGGACTCTAACCTATATAAATATATGATTTTATTCTAATGCCCGACACTGTTATATTATATTGAGTGTGGGCAATCTTTTAACTCTGAAATACATTTTTTTCTTCCTTTTTTTTATTATATATTTTTCATATGGATTATATATAATTAAACGACAATCAAGCAGCATAAGCTACCAAACATCGCCTGATAGAATATTCTTATATATATTTTTCAATAAAACATGTCAACGTTTTATTACATGTACAATGTGTGGTAATATACGGGATTACATGTAATTTAAGATACATTTTATAACACAGGCATGCACACGTTTTATTACAAAACTGATAATATACGTTAAAAATTAAATATAAAAAATCTAAAGATTCATATTTTATCAGTTTAAAATTTTAAAATAAATGATAATTCAATATAATATTAAAGTTTAAAATTTTAACAGTCAAAAATTCAAAATTTAATAACTCCGTTAAAATTTAAAAAAAAATTATAAATTCAAAACTAGCCCCCAACAAAACTTAACCAAATATCTACGGATAAAAACTCAAATATATTTACATGTGATAGTATCAACGACAAAGTACTGCTGATAATATGTTCTAGCAACCAAGTTAAAAGCTGATGGTAATTTTTTTGTGACAACTCTGACAGAAAAATCATCAGGATATCCTTGACTATAATAATTTTCATATATATATTCTTGGACGTCATTGTCCTATTGCTGGTAATAGGCAGTTGACACCTAGCATCATTTGGGTTGCAATGCCCAAGACTAAAATTATATATAAATATATATATAGATGCATACAGTATCTATATCTCGCGGATCCACGTATCATTATAAAAAAAATAATATTTATTAATAATTTATTATCAATAATAATTTCATTGCTAAAATAAATAATTAATGATAAAAATATTACTAACAATAAATAATTAGTGACCAATTACATTTTAAAATAGTATATATATCCATCCCATAGAATTTTTATATATATATATATGTATATATGTATGTATGTATGTATGTATAGACAATTTCCTATAAAAATATTAGGCAAACTATAAAAAGATTTAGATTTTGTTTGGCATAGTTTTTGTTTTTGCTTTTTTAAAAATAATTTTTGAAAAAGTTATTCTTCAATAACTATAGTTAAAAGAGTTTCTGGAAACCAAAATCACTTTTAAAAAATTATCTAAACATTTTTAAAAACAGATTTTAAACTTTAAAAATTATTTTTCTCTTTTTAAAAGTCATGTGAAACAAAGCCTCATAGCCCATTTGGTAGAGATTTTAGTTGTAAAACCTATTAGAGTAGAACTTTTCAAAGAAGAGCTTTTATTAAAAAATAATAATAATGATTGTTTAGGTGTCATTTTAAAAAAATAATTTTAACTCTAGCATATTGTTTGGCAACTTAGCTTCAAAAGTGATTTTTGACTTTCAATTTATACATAATTAATTCAACTAAATTGTTTTATTTATTTTGAAATAAAATATATTTTGTATGTAAACAAATGTAAAATATATTTAAATTAATATAAAAAATTGCAATATATAAATATCCATTTTATATTTAATATAAATTCTACTATTTAAAATATAATTGTTTTATTATTTTAAAATAATTTAGAACTCAGTAAAATCTCACAAATATTCTTTCAAATATTGAAGAAAAAAAAGTAACAAAAAGATAAACACTCAATATTATAATAACACATACTAACCTAGCTGTTTGAAATTCAATATAATTGTTTGTAGGGTTTTATATATTTTTTTTTGGATATAATTGAAATGTTAACACAATACTAAAAGTAAAATTGGTAGTAATAATAGAGCAATTAAAATTATACAAACAATTAAATTTTTTTGAAAAAGTTTACAATTTTGACATCTCTATAATAGATTAAATTTTTTATTTTAGTCAATAATTACTTATTGACTTGTAGGCTGTAGCCAGACACTTTCTTTTGTTAAACAAAAGAACTTATAGCCTCCAGGTAATGATTTTTAACCAAAAATAAGTCATACACCCATATCAAACGTGCTGTTAAAAATATGTTGGTAGACTAAATCGATCTTGTGAATATACTAAATCATAAAAAATTAAAAATTAAAAAATTAAAAAGAATAAAAGTAAATCATATATGATCTCATGCAAACTAATAATATATCTTCAAATTTCAACCATTTGATAAAAGAGACAAACATACATGTACAAAGAGTTCAATTCCTACAATATATAGTTCATATTTCTCTATATATTATGTTTAATTAGGTTGTCAGAACTCTATAAATATTATTAAAAAGAACATAAATACATTAATAAATAATATTATTTATATAAATGTAGATATAGTAGGTAAGGATCCTTTAAAGGTCATAGTATATATATAATAAAATTATAAAATAAATAAAAATTATCACTAATAATTTATTGTTAGTAACAAATTTAAAATTTTTGCCATTAATAATTTATTTTTAGTGATAATATTTGTAAAAATATATTTTTAGTGATAATTTTTATTTTATTAAAATAAAAATATTTTTAGTGTAGAAATACTATTACATACATATAAGCATATATACTTGTAAATGAATAGTTGAAGGTATGCCATATTAGTTTGAAGAAGCATGATAAAGTTTTTTCATATATAAAGTACTTTTAAAAAGTTAAATAACCACTAACAGCAAGTATTAACGGTTTATTTACCAAAAAAAACATGTATTAACGGTTTTTCACATTTTATGAATTGTTCTTTTTCTTGTTTAGGTTTTATTTTTAAAAGAATAAAAAAAAACTTTAAATAATGTGTCATTATTTGATAGAAGTAGATTTTCTTCACAAGTCTATCTTGAGGTCCTTACCAGGACATGTCATATCTGGTGCTGCTTAAGAAAAAAGTATTTTAGATAATTTTTAAAAAATTGAATCAACCATGAATATTAATTATAATGAATCCCATCGGTCACTCTTTTCTTTTTAGATTCATTTAGAAAAAAAAAAGTTAAAAAATATTTACATAATGCATTATCACTTTTGTTAAGATTATGGATGTTTATCGGTTCAAAACTAATTAAATTTAAAAATAACTAATCTAATTCAATAGGGGTGTTCATCGGTTCGAAACCGAGTTATTTTGGAAATAATCAATCCAATTCAATCAGTAATAGGTTTTATTTTTCTCAATTCGATCTGATCTGACTTATACATTAAATCCAATCCAATCCAATTAATAATTGAATTAGATCAGTTTGGTTAATCGGTTTGGCTTCAACTTTTATTTAATTTTTTTAGATTTTTTAAATTTTAATTTTTAAGTTTTTTTTATCTTGAATATTTGACATTTGAACTATTTTTTGTATTAAAAATTTGTTGTGCTTAAATTTTGTTTAAAATATTATGTTTTTTTTTTCAAAAACTAACACATAAAGTGCCCACTAAGTAATCTATAAAAAAATAAATAAAAAATTTCAAAACCTAATACATAAATAATTAAAAAAAATAATGACAAATAAACATATTAAACTAAAACAAAACAAAACAAAATTATTACACTAATACAATAATCCATTAATCCAACTCCAAATTTAAGCTAATATAACAAAGCTTACATATCAATAATATTAAACTAAGGCTTTTTTGCAGCTATAGTCTTTTATGTTTAGGATTATTTATAAACTTAGCCTTTATGTTTTTTTTTTTTTTTTGCAGTATTGGTCCCATATGTTGACAAAATTGGCATTTACTAGTCCTTTTCATGATTTTATTTGTATTATGTTAGTTTACTCCATATGCAGGTCACATGCCAAGAGCAAATATGTCATTTTAAAAAATCTTCATCTCTTTTCCTTCTTCCCCCGCCCTCTATATATAGGAAAAAATTTCATCTCTCATCTCTTCTTTCTCTCCTATTTTCCTTCCTCCCCCGCCCTCTGCGCGCGCGCGCGCACACACACACATATATATATAAACTAGTCATATCAATTATTTTGGAGAAATATTGTTGGTTTGCCCACCTGCACCACCTGAGCTTATTGGTGAAGTTGATGGTTTTCTTAAAAGCATAGAGGAAAGCCATATAATCCCCTGCAATTTATGATTATCTGCTTCTTGCATTAAAAAAATAATAATAATAATCAAAACCCAATTAAAAAGAAAAGTATATGCAAATTAAACACAAGTCAAGTGCATAATAGATTTTGGCCGTTTGATTTATTTGTGTGTGTTGGGAAGAGAGAGAGATACATAATTTTGTATTACAGCTTCATTAATGTCAGCAGATTTTGGAGTACAAGATTTGTGGTGGTCATCATGTAGGCTGAGGCAGTTGAGGAAAGCCTTTTTAAGTTGCTCCAAAAAATTGCATGGCCTGTGAAGAAGCTGGTATGAGTGCTCTTTTTCTCTGTGTTCCTCACTTCCATTTTCCATCTTTTTCTTTTTATGAGTTTAATTTGGCTCATAAAAAATTTTATTTGGTTGTGAATGGAGAAAGAGATGAGAGAAAGAAGAGATGAGAGATAAATTTTTTTCCTATATGCAGAGAGCGGGGGAGGGAGGAAAAGAGAATGAGAGTTTTTAAAATGACATATTTATCCCTGGCATGTGACCTGTACATAAAGTAAACTAACATAATATAAATAAAATAATGAAAAAGACTAGTGAATGCTAATTTTGTCAACATATGGAACCAATACTGCTAAAAAATAAACATAAAGGCTAAGTCTGTAAATAACCCTAAACATAAAAGACAATAAGTGCAAAAATGCGTTAAACTAATTGCCATATATTTTGTAATAAAAAAAAAAAGTAGTATGTTTGGCTTGGATTTGTTTGGTAGGTTTTTAACATAAAAAATCGAACCGAACGGACTATGAGTTTTGAATATACAAAACCGATCCAATCCAATTACACTAAAATAACATATCCAAACAAGTTGGATTGGATTAGATCGGTTCTTTTTATCGGTTAGTTGATTTTTTTGAACACCCATACAATTCAATTATTAATCAATTAGTTTTTTTTTTTCAATCTAAACCGGACTAACATATTTATCAAATCCAATCTAATCGAATTCAATTAGTAACTGAATGCATCAGTTTAAATAATCAGTTTGAGCTTGTCTTGAAAATTTTCCTTTTGAGTTTTTTAAAATTTTTGTATTTTTTTAATTTAAAATCTGAAGATCTCACTAAAATATTTTTATTAGTATCATTTTATAATTATTTTATGTTATAAAATATATATTAACAAAAAAAAACATATTTATATATTATATACATAACTTTTAAAATTTTAAAAGATAATTAGATTGGTTTGGTTCGATTAATCGATTTTTATCGACTAGAAACTGAACATATCCGATCTAATAGTTGATTTTTAACATTCAAATCAAATTCAATACAATTACACTAAAATAATCAATTTAAATAAATTAGATTAATTAAATCAGTTAATTTTATCGGTTGATTGATTTTCTTGAACATCTAGTTGTGATGATTGCCAAAAAGTCTAAAAATAATCATGTGGTTGTTGGATCACTTATCTCTATAAAGTTGTTTTATTAAATTTTTGGCAAGTGACAAAAATAATTGATATAAAAATTTTAAAATAATCAAATCAAAGTAGAAAAAATCATTGTACTAGAAAAAAAAAAATCAAAATAGGGAATAAATATTTTTGTCATAAAAATTAAAAAACTATATTAATAAATTGGACAAAAAATATAAATAGAGAGAAATTTCTATGTGGAGAAAACATTAAATTCAAAAAAATTAATTTGATTATTTTAAAATCGAAAATAGAAAAAATGAGAAGTAGTGATCACTTGATTTTTTTGTTTGGACCTACCTATAACAGAGTCGTAGACTTAGAAAGTATTTAACTAGTGAATTTATCTATGCATCTTTTTAATTTGATAGGAATTTGAAATAGAAATCTATGTCGCTAAAATTTTTATCTTCCTCGTGCAGTAACAGTAGAAAGAAGCACTTGAGTCTAAATAAAATTTTTAAAACTTAAATTTCAACTCTCATACTTACAAATATAAAAATTCAGCTGATTCGTATCATTTTAAAATACAGTTCCCTCCGCATAACTCCGTCATAATATCATACTAAATCCCATCTATCTATATCTATTTTTAAATATTTACCAAAAAAAAATATCTATTTTTAAATAAATAAAAGCTTAGCTTTGAAAAACGAGTGGGTCAATCTCAAACAAGATGGGAAAACAAACTGGTACCGACATGTCGCCCAATCAATTGCCAAAAAAGTCGCTGCTTTCTTGTAGAATCCCACACTGTATAAGTTCCTTCTCGTCTCGTCTTGGAACTCTCTCGGCTTGAATCCTCAAGATCTCAACACGTGGAATTCCAGCTAGCTTCGATCCCCGTTCCACCTTCTCCCTTAAACGTGAGTCCTCCGCCGGTGGGTCCCCCACTCCCGAAACTTCAGGTTTGCAATTTTCCGTACACCACCGACGTGGGGTCCACTATAAAATAAGACATAGCAGTATGACCACCCGATCTTTGGGCTGTTTAAGATCATAACGGTTCTAATGTGTGAATTGTAATGCACCGCCGTATCACTGGGTCCCAGGAGCACGTGAAGAGCGCCGGCAAAATTATACTCGCCGTGAAGCATTTTCCTCTTAGATTGCAAGCTTCCTATTAACCCAAGGCCAATTCTTTTATTTTCTTCGCACTTTTCTAAAATATGATTTTTTTAATAAACAAATAAATAAGTATTCAATTAATTTTGATACGCTGGAAGAGAATCTGATTTCTATTTTATGCTATTGGAAAATTATTAATAACACAAGTGCTAAAAATTATTTATCCAAAAATAAATGCTAAGAATTAATATTTATCCAATAATATTTTCTCTTTAAACGTTTTAAATGATCCATTGAAATATCACATTTTACATTTTAAAGATAAATATATTTTAGTACTCTGTAATTTGATAATTTGTACATTAAACTTTTAAGTTTTAAATGTATCACATTAAACTTATTATTTACATTATATGTCACATTAGGCCTTTAAGTTTCAAGTGTATTACATTAAGTTTTCAATTTACATTTTATACCATATTAGACTTTCAAGTTTCAAATGTATCTTATTAATTTTTCAATTTATATTTTATGCCACAATAAATTGGACCACATTAAAGTTCATTCTATGCCCCTTATTATGATATAAAATATAAATTAGAAATTTAATGTGGTACACTTAAAATTTAAAAGCTTAACGTGGCATAAAATATAAATTTAAGGCTTAATGTGATACATTTGAAACTTGAATGCCTAATATTAAAGTTTATCAAACTACAAAATACTAAAATGCATTTATCTCTACATTTTATGAGCATTGATGAATCAATTTGAAGATTATGTTTGAAAAAACAATAACTTTACTACTACTTATCTAAAAGTAATTACTTGTTAAGTTCATAACATAATTTTTAAATCAAATTCAAGATCAAATGACAATAAGAGGAACTTTATTTACTTTTAATTCATTCTTAGAGACTTATATATATATGGACTGCTATCCTGGGAAATGTCGCTGATCAATGACATGGGCGAATTGGCAACATGGGCAATTTAGGGGAAAATTGGTCAAAATTAATTTTACTTTCTAAAAATGTCCTCCAGCGTCATATTAGGTCTTCTTTTTTATTTTTCTTTCTTCCTCGACGATTTCTCTTACTTCTTTTATTTGTCTAAAAACACAGTTTTCTTAGCTTCTTTTCTTCCCCGACAATTTCTCCTGCTCTAAAACTCTCCAATTTTCCACCAAATTGGATGACGTAGCCACTAGAGTAGTCGATGACACCCCAGTGGTAGAGAAAGCCTTCACCCCAGAGACTGAAAGCTCCAATTGTGTAGGAAAAGATTAGCCAAAGAGGAACAAAAGCCATCCAAGCCTTCGTGTTCATTTGCCCAAAAATCGACCCAGCTAGTAAAATAATATAGCGGCGAAAGTGAACTAGAAGTACACCAGAGAAGCCATGGGGAAAGTGAATTTTTTTTCCAATCTGTAATTATAAAAAAGAAAAAGAAAAAAGAAGAAGCCAAAATCTGTAAAACTAGTCAACCACATGAGATTGTAGGCAGACTTTTATGTTTACATAATGTTCCGTACTCATGACCTCGTCAAACCATTGAAACTTCACCATTTTTTCTCACAGATCGAAGACATTTTCACAAATCCAATTCTGTATTTATATAAACTCAACACAGTCAGCAAGTCTCATTAGATTCCCTATTTTGGAGGCTAATCATATCAACCTCCCAAAATGTATGATGAAAAGTCACTGATTTTTCTACGATACTTCCATTCATTGCCTTAAATCCCAAATCAAAAACCCACCCACCCACCCACCCATCCATTGCATATACAAATCAAAGTACTCCCAGTCAATTACGGTGGAGAGCGAGATGGTGGAACTCTATTATCCCATGGCTTTTTTGGTGTACTTCCAGTTCACTTTCGCCGCCACTACTATGATTTTACTAGCTGGGTCGGTTCTTGGACGAATGAACATCAAGGCTTGGATGGCTTTTGTTCCTCTTTGGCTAATCTTTTCCTACACAGTTGGAGCTTTCAGTCTCTAGGGTGGAGGCTTTCTCTACCACTAGGGTGTCATCAACTACTCTGGTGGCTACGTAATCCAATTTGGTGGACAATTGGGGAGTTTAGAGCAGGGAAAATCGTTGGAGAAGAAAAGAAGCAGAGCAGTCTGTGATTTTAAACAGTCAAAAAAGCAGGATAACCCTCAAATTTTCTCCTAAATTGCCCATGTTGCCAATTCTCCTATGTCATTGATGGACGGCATCACTCAGGATAGCAGTCCTATATATATATATATATTTATTTATTTATATATTCAAGAAGTTGATAATAATTTGTTCGTACTTGTTTTAGAACACTATTTACAGCATTATTTTTGTTTGACCAAATATTTATGATATGACAAATAAAAATAAAAAAAGATATGGTATCAAGGTTACTAAACAATTTTTTCTAAATTTTTTGTTTGCCAAATATTTATGATATGAAAAAGAAAAGAAAAAAGGATATGGTATCAAGGTTACTAATCATTTCTCTTTTGTAGATTTGGCACAATGTATTTTTGATTAACCATAGTTCCAAATTAGGTCACCTCTCTTGGACTTATTTTACCCTTTCCATTGGTAGGACAATCAGGTAGATTTACCTTGTTCTTTGAACTAACGGAATGTGCCAAACGAAAATCATGATCCTTGTTTTCAATTTATCTTCCTGAAAATCCAATATATAAGATATTGATTTGACACTTTTATGTCATGCTCTACGCTCAGAGCAGGCCACCATTTAACACTTTTGGGCAGGTAATTGCGACACCAATACACCTTTAAAAACCATGCTAGTTTGTATTTTTTGGACTAATTAGTTTGATTGGAAAAAAGTATCATGCCCTTCCAAAATGAATGGGCATTTCATTATTATTTTGTGTGATCTAACTGCCTGCATAAGTTGCTTGAGTCAAAACAGGAAATACGTGTGTTTGTAAACAACTAGTCAATAGAATTATTCTGTTTTTAATTTCAATAAATAATTAGTGAAAGTAACACAATCTTTAAGTGAGTTTGAGTTTTTTTGTTGGGACAGCTCAATAGTAAAAATTATTATTTTCTCAAACAATAATCTAAATTCAAATTCTCAATCCATAATAAAAAAATAAAATAAAAAAGAGTGAGTTTGAGTCAAAATTGATCAAATATATACTTAAAAACAGTGAAAGAGTAGTTAAGTTTCAGGTTTTTGGCATCCGAGTCTATATAGCTCCCTGGCCAGTGTATGAGTACTTCAAAACAATTTTTTTTTTTT
>QANX01007166.1:0-55633 GCA_003254975.1 Ochetophila trinervis | reverse complement strand
CTACACCAAAGGTATGGGGATGAATTACTTCAAGAAAAAAGTATAGGGGCAAGTAATCAACAAAAGTAACTAAAACTTTTCGTTAGAACTTGAAAAAGAAAATGAAAAAAATTTGAAGATAAAATAAAAAAAAAAATTGATATTATACCAAAGTTAAGGGGAGGAATTGCTTCAAGAAAAAATTATAGGGGCAAGTAGTAATTAACAAAAATAACTAAAACTTTTTGTTAGAACTTGAAAAAGAAAATGAGAAAAATTTGAAGATAAAATAATAAATAAATATTGATAATTTTTTTTTTGGTGAGAATAAATATTGATATTATACCAAATTTAAGGAGGGAAATCTAATAAAGAGGGGAAATTGGTACATACCAAAGGTAAGGGGTCTAAATTAATTTTTATTATCAAATATTAAAGATAGTATTGAAATAAATTAAATATTCATACCAAAGGAAAAATTCTACAGCAATTAAACGCTTCATCGAAAAAGTGCAGAGGCAAATTGACCAAAAAAATTGAAAAGTGTAAATGAATTGATATAATACTAAAGTTTATTTTGTTTTTTGTTTTTATAAGATAAAAGATAATATCGATAATAAAATATGGATATTATACCAAAGTATAGGGAGAAATCTGAAAAGAAAATGTTAAAAGAGGGGTAAATTGATGTTATACAAAAGAAAAGTGGATATTTTTTATTTTTTTCCTCAACGAAAAACCATAGGGGCCGATTGACAAAAAAAAAAATTAAAAGGGGTTAATTGATATTATATATCTAAGAGGTCAAATTGCAAAAGTTAAAATAATCGCTAGAAGGAGGGCTTGAACCTCCGACCTTGTGGTTAACAGCCACACGCTCTAACCAACTGAGCTATTCCAGCTTGTTGGTAATTTAATATAAATTATATTAATTCTTAATAAGTATTTTTTATGATTTTCTGACGATGGCCTGTAGTAAAAGGATCCGGTGGGCGCCGGTGGCATGAAGCTGTGATGAATGTTTGGTTTCATAGAATGTGGAGGAAAACACTTTCTTGGCATCCAATCAGACGCTTTTCGTCAACACCTGAAATCCCAACATTATACTCATTCCTTCAACCTTCAATCTTCGCTCTCAAAAGAGACCCATCGTCCTCCTCACTACCCACAGCCAAGCTCCCTACTCGACTCCCCAAAACCCTAAACCCAGACCACATAGCCTCCTTAGAATCCACAATCCGCAAATCCCTCCTGACCAACGACACTGATGAGGCCTGGAAGTCCTTCAAGATCCTCACGGGAAGCTCAACTTTCCCTGGTAAGTCCATCACCAATTTTCTTATTGCCCATTTGTCCTCGCTCAAGGATGTTCATAATCTCAAAAGGGCTTTTGCCTCTGCGGTCTATCTCGTGGAGAAAAACCCAGGATTGTTGGAGTTTGAAACTGTTAAAGCTCTGTTGATTTCTTTAAACTGTGCCAACACTGCTGCGCCTGCTTTTGCTTTGATCAAGTGTATGTTCAAGAATAGATTTTTTATACCTTTTAGTGTATGGGGCAATGTGCTTGTGGAAGTTAGTAGGAAAAATGGAAACTTTGCCGCTTTCCTGCGGATTTTCGAAGAGAGTTGTAGGATTGCTCTGGATGAGAAACTGGATTTTATGAAACCTGATTTGGTTGCTTGTAATGCGGCACTGGAAGGGTGCTGTCGTGAGCTTGAATCGGTGGATGATGCTGAGAAGGTTGTTGAAACAATGTCGGTTTTGGGTGTCCGGCCTGATGAATTGAGTTTTGGTCATCTTGCTTATTTGTATGCATTGAAGGGACTTGAAGAAAAGATAAGTGAGCTACAGAATCTAATGGTTGGCTTTGGTTTTTCGAATAAAAGTGTATTTCAAAGTAATTTGATTAGTGGGTATATTCAATCAGGCAAGTTAGAGTCTGTTTCAGAAACTATCTTGCATGGTCTGAGAAATGGAAATGTAGAACATTTGAATTTGGATGAAGAAACTTATTGTAAAGTTGTCAAGGGATTTCTTCCAAATGGAGGTATCAAAGCCTTGGCAACTTTAGTCATTGAGGCTCAGAAGTTGGAGCCCTCAACGGTTATGGTTGATAAATCTGTTGGATATGGTATTATTAATGCATGCGTTAGTCTTGGATTATCAGACAAGGCACACAGCATTCTCGATGAAATGAATGCTCAGGAAGGTTTTTTGGGGCTTGGCGTTTATGTGCCAATTTTGAAGGCTTACTGCAAAGAGCATCGAACCACTGAAGCCACTCAGTTGGTAATGGATATTAGCAATTCAGGGTTACAGTTGGATGTTGGAACATATGATGCTCTAATTGATGCATCCATGACTGGCCAAGATTTTCAATCTGCTCTTTCTTTGTTTAGGGACATGAGAGATGCAAGATTGTCAGACTTGAAGGGTAGTTACCTAACTATAATGACAGGCTTGATGGAAAATCATCGGCCGGAATTAATGGCAGCCTTCTTAGATGATGTTGTTGAGGACCCTCGAGTCGAAGTGGGTACCCATGACTGGAATTCAATTATTCATGCCTTTTGTAAAGCTGGGAGACTAGAAGATGCACGGAGGACTTTTAGAAGGATGATATTTCTACAGTTTAAACCAAATGAGCAGACATATTTATCTATGATCAGTGGTTATGTTTTGGCTGAGAAATATTTCAGTGTTTTGATGCTTTGGAATGAGGTGAGACGAAATTTGTCAGTTGATGGTGAAAAGGGGCTCAAATTTGATCACAACTTGGTTGATGCCTTCCTTTATGCTCTCGTTAAAGGAGGTTTCTTTGATGCTGCAATGCAGGTTGTTGAGAAATCTCAAGAGATGAAGATCTTTGTGGATAAGTGGAGGTACAAGCAAGCGTACATGGAGAACCATAAGAAGCTTAAAGTGGCAAAATTGAGAAAAAGGAACTTCCGTAAAATGGAAGCACTTGTTGCTTTCAAGAATTGGGCTGGTTTGAATGCATGAAAACTGGAAGTGCCTTAGTTAATTTTCTCCAGTAAGGCTTCTCTTCCTAGCTCTGCGTAATAAACAACTCAAAAGGGAATTTGAGGAAGAAGAGGATCTTGAAACACAGCTCTCTTGACGCATCAATGAAGTGAGTTGTCAAGGTTTTACTGAATTGCATTTATTGGGTTAGACTTTGATTTGTTAGTTTTTAATGGACGAAGGGCTTCCAAAGCTGTTCAATTCTTTGAGGTTTAGGCTGGTTTAGTGTTTAACTACACAAGCTCATGAAATGGAAATTGGAAGACTCGGTACGTTAGAAAAAAAGAATTCTTGGCATGCTTTGAATGCAAGTGATTATGTGAATACATGACTTTGTTAGAACATAGTGATTTGAATGATGTTAAACAGGTTTAGTTTTCTGGATCAAATTATATTTGTTAGAAACGGATTAGCTTAAGAATTTAGTGATCCCTAACTATTTCTATGTACAAGTAGGAATTCCACTGTAAAAGCAGACCTCAAGTTTTGTTGGTAGGCACTGTGATTTCAGTGGAAATGAGAACTTGTCCAAAAATACACCAGTTAAAATAAATTTTGTCTTGAATTTCAAAGTTTCTTTGTTCAAGAATAGTATGGCACTGGAAACTGGAAAGCAGTTGATGGTAAATACAGAAACTTATATGTGTTTGTGCACCCTTTAAAGCCTCTCTTTATTTTATTCTTCACATGAAAGTAAATTTCATATGACTTTAAAACAATATTAGTTAATGATGATTTCTAATAATTTAAAATTATATTTTAAATAATACAAAAGATGTTTATATATTTATAGAAAAGATAAAATGTGATGGTACTGAATAATTTTTGAAGGACGAATGATAATTTAATAAATTTTTATTTTCAACAAGCAAGTTAAATTTAGAGCCTGTTTAAACTCTAAGGTTCAACAGAGCACGGCCTAAAAAATAGTGGCAATTTCCATTTTCAACGAAAGAAAGTAATGGTAGTCTTTTTTCATTCAGTTTTCACAACCATTTTTTTTGGTCACTACCATTGCAATTTGAATTGTGTTATTTGTTTTCTTCATAAAATAATAGTAAAAAAATATATCGTGAGGCATTTAAAAAATAAAAAAATAAATCATGAGGCATTACAGTGGGATTTTTTTTATTTCAAGAATAATTAGTTTAATTTCTGATGATACTGTTTAAGGTATTCATAATTTTGTTTCATTTATTTTTTCTTAAACGTAGTTTCTTTACAATCTTAATCTTAATTGGATTGGGAAAATAAGACACCGGTAAAAAAAAAGCAATAATAATAATTATAAAAGTAAAAATCCATGCGTATACGCGTTTCAATGCAAACACAGAGTTTTGCTTCGTGACTTGTTTTTTTCAAAATTGAAATTAACGGTTAGAAAATCTCTGCAATGATATGCACCCAAGGGCAAATCGGTAAATGCAGAGGATGAAGGCGCGCCCGCCATTCTTATATTACCGCCTTCCCTTCCCAACGGTCACTACTGCTACTACTCTCTCTCTCTCTCTCTCTTTGCTTGCTCTGTTTTCGAATTTTCTTCGGTCTCTGTTTTCTTTTCATTCCGCCATTAACACCCTTTCGTTGGTCTTCATAGAGGGGTTGTGATCAGTGATAATGGCGGAGACGATTGAAGACTTTGGTGGTTTATATCTCCTTGCTTGTGTTTGCGCACAAGAAGCCCAGAAATCTGCATATCCTGTTTTACCCATTGATTTCCCCAAGAAGGAGAGGTCATTGAGAATGAGGAGGCCCAAAAGTTTCCACAAACCTCAATCATCATCGCCGTTTCGGACTAGCGATAATGGAGTTCTTGGTTTCAATTTGAGGGTTTCAGCGACTGTTCTCGGAAAAAGATGCTCCTTTTCCCATGAAGAAGAAGAAAGCTACCGGAAGAAACAAAGGAGACCAAGTGGGCCAGAGGGTCTAAACCATAACCTTCAAACCCAGTTGCCGAGAAACTTTGTTGATCGTATCGAAGCCATGGGTGGCTCTGATGTTAAGCGTGTGATAGAGAAGAAGCTCACCAAGACTGATTTGGTCAAAGGAAACAATCGGATCTCTATGCCTCTGACTCAAATTCAGTCTGAATTTCTCACTGAAGATGAGAAGGAGTCTCTGACCAGATGCAAGGAAGATGGTAAACATCTAATGGGCATTGATGTTTTGCTTTGGGATCCTTTTCTCGATCAAAGTACCAAGCTTTGCTTGAAGAAGTGGGATTTTAACAACAACTCCAGCTGTTACATGTTGATCGAAAACTGGTTTAATGTTGCAGAGAAGAACCGATTGAGAGCGGGTATGAATATCCAGATGTGGTCCTTCCGAGTCAACCAAAGTCTCTGTTTTGCCCTCGTTTATTAAGTGATTAACCGAAAATCCAAAGTTTTGATATTTGACCCGCATCAGATTCAATGGTGTTGTTGAATGTGTTGCAGATCCATTTTGTGTAGTTAGGAATTCGTTAGTATTTTAGTTAATCATCTGAGGCTATTTTGTTTTATAACACTCAATACATAATTGTTTATCTTCTTTGAATTGGATCCTTGGTCCTCTTATTGTGTTTTTATTCTCTTTTTTATTTTATATGGCAGGAATAATTTAGTTCCGGATTATCAAATAGATGTCCAATAAATCTTAATTACTATCCTGTCAGATTTGTGAGTTTTGAGTGAATGGTCCAATAAAATAAGTGTCTGAGGGATAAAAGAAAACAGAGATTAAAATATAAAATCAGATTATTGGCTCTTCGTTTTCCTTTCAGAAAATCTTCAGCAGTAGCTTTTCAGTAAATAAGAAAGCATTAGGCAGTCCCATTTCCATTTATACACAGTAAAACGGGTCTGAATTTTGGATCCTGAATTGTAAAATAAGTCTTTAGAAATTGAATTGGAAGTACAAATGAAGCAATTAAATCCTCAAAACCAAAAACTTAGCCAAATAACCTAGCAATTAAATTGAATTGTAAAGCCAGTCTTTTAATTAAAGTATTCATTAGAAAGTTCTACCAACAAAAAAAAGAAAAAAAGTATTCATTAGAAATGAAAATCATAGATGCAAAATTTCCAACCAAATTAAAGAGAGTAAAAAGAACAAATATAAATTACAAAACCAAACATAAAAATACGGTAGCATTAAGAGTAATACAGTTTCTCTCTAAAGTTTCTGTGTATTTCTGTGCCAAGTGTGGTTTAAAAAGCAGTCAAAGGGCATTGTTGGTATTTTGCACATGTGACAGTTAAGTTGGTTTGAGGTTTGTAATTGGGCGATATAAAGGTAGTTGCAAGTGTAACAAAGTGAAAGGGCAATGCATGGATTTCATATTTCTTTCTAGGGGTGTAAAAGGGCTTTGGATTTCTTATGGATTTCATATTTCATATTTCCTGAAAGTACATCCTAAACCAGACTAGTGTTATGAGTGATGATTCTTTATCAACCAAACATGATTTCCAAAAAGCTACTCAGAGGGCAATTAAGACTGTAGAATTTCATAGTCAAACCCAGTATGTGGGGTTTTGTACCTGCAAACTGCTGGACATTATCATTGGCAAGGTAAGGATTAACTTTAATTGGGGAAAATTAATGGAAAAACTCTGCTTAATTCTGAAGCTTTGCTTTTAACAAATCGAAATTGTGAAAAGATCTGGGTTGGAGAAAAAATAAAAGAAAAAATTGCAGAAAACAAAGAAATAAATAGAGATGAAATAGCGCTAGTTGGGGCGAGGAAAAAAAGAAAGAAAGAAAACAATATTTTGGAAACTAAAATCTTGAAATTATGAGTTCCTCATGCAGCCTTGCTTTTTTACATATATGCTAAAATCTGATATTTTGGACACATCTCTAGAGACCCTATATGTCTAATAGACCTTTTTTTTCCCATTTACATATATTAGGAGGGAATTGCTAAAGGAAATCCAGTTAATAGTGATTTTTAAGGCAATTGAATTGGTATGCTTACTTGATCAGGAAGTGAATAATGCATCCAAGACAAAAAGAAGCCTGCTGGTAAAGGTAGCCTCTTTCCCAAGTTTCCCATTTTGCCTCTACTGATGGAGTTTAGGATAATGTTTTTCTGACACTCACTGCAACAAAATAGGGTTGTTGTGGCTTAAAGATTTTAGCAATAGCAAAGTGGTATTACTATGTTTTGGCCAATAACCGGTGGCTAAAAGATTTTAGCACAACCTTATGCATTTGATGTAGCTAAAGTACTTTTAGCCACAATAACTTATTGTTGCCAAACCATGACTGACAATCCGGCCACAGGCATGTAGAAAAAAATCTGAAAATCCAAGGCCCGATAAAACCCACCCAAAAAAATCAAGTCTAAATTCAGTCCGAATCCGATATGGCCTGAACTCGAAACCTCTTAATTTCATCTTGAACTGGACTTAAGCTTTAAACTTTTAGTAAAGATCCAACCTAAAGTCACCTATCGGTTGAAATCATAAATCACTTTAAATTAACAAAAAAATGATAAAAAAATAATAATTAATTATCTATATTATGTATATTTAGATATGTATAATACCTATTAATAAATCTTAAAAATTGCTATGCAATTGAATAATTTATTTTTTCAATATGTAGATCAAATTTATTATATTTGAAAGATAAAACTTATAATTTTTTTATTAGAATTTAAATTTATAATGTATTTTGAGTGCATAAAATATCATTTTTTATTTTTTTTATATAATATGTTTTAAGTGAAAATAGTAATATTTTTAAATTAAATTTTGGACTCTAAATTTTGGCTTAAACCTTAAATTCAAAGTCTGAGCCTGTTACTCAAGCCTAAATCTCGGCTTAATACCCATAGAGTTGAAGAGTATTGGCCCGGTCCGAATTCTCTGTCCACCCTAAAAAAACCAATCCCGAACCCACCTAAGCACAATCGGCCCGAATTTACACCCCAACGGCCACAACTTTTGTTGTGGCTAAAAGCAATTTAGCCACATATTGTTCATGTGTCTAAAGGTACTTTAGCAACAACAATTTGTTGTTGCCAAACCTCATGACAATTGGCCACAAAATTTTTACATTTGGCATCACACTTTAGTTATCGCTAAACGCAATTTAGCTACAATACATTGTTGTAGCTAGAAGTGATATAGCCTCAACTGTTTTCTATGGCTAAAAGTAATTTAGGCACAATTTATTGTCGTGGCTAAAGTGATTTAGCTTTTAAAATCATTTTTATTATTTATTTTAATTTGTAATAATTTTTAAACACTAATAATCCAACAATATGTATGTATGTATGTATTATGTATGTATGTATGGGTTCAAAACCCGATGTAATAAAATATAAACCTGAGCAAATTCCATTAATGGATAAAGAATGCAATATTCTATTTTTTTTTTATGAATTATGATTTCTATAACTTGATTTTGAAACCCCATCGCTTGCACATCGCATTTGAAAGTTGTGTCAAAGGATAAGAGCATGAGCGCCATAAATTTCATTAGCTGGGTCCTCTAGTACTTGGCTGTTAGTACCAAGTCAAACTATTCTAAGTAACATAACAATTATATAAATAATTGAATTGGTGACACTGTTTTCAAAAGTCTAGGCAGAATGCATGAGAATCCACCACAATTTTATATAGAACTGAATAGTTCAATCAACAATGTCACATTTAGTAACAAATAGTTCGGAGAGACTGAAGCATCAAAGAGTGAGATATCAATAACATTTCATGGGATAAAAACTTTTGTAGGTTCTTCATTAAAAAACCTAATATTTTAACCAAAGCGCTCTGTAGAAATTAATCAACCTTATAGTGGTTGCCAACAACTCACCAGGTAGAAATACAGCTCATGGAGTATATAAGATTATTAAAAAAAATTCTTAAAATTAAATTTAACATAATTGATGATTGAGAAGGTAAGAACAAACATATTCATATACTTTTATGCTGAATATCCAAATGAGGCTGGAAATTAAGCTCAAATATGAATTAAATCGCGCACGGTAAGTGAAGTTAGTGCACTCAAACTGATGTTCACTAACAAAGCATCAAAAAAAAAAAAAAAAAACATTAACAAGTTAATATACACATTTTAGAACACAAAACATAACAAGCATAAACATCAAGAAGGATAAAAGTCATAAGCAGCAAATCTACTTCAGATGCACTCTGCTCAACATAAGTTTTAATACAAAACAATCATAATATTGTGCCAAAAACTCCTAGACGCTTGAGAAATCAAACATATAAATAACACATAAATAATATTTCTATTGCTTATAATTTTCATTTAAAACCCAGAAACTTAGTTCAGTATATAGATATAGGACCAAAAACTAAGTATCTTTATAATCCATAATCACAATCTAATTTCATATTCATACTGACAATGTTAGTCTAAGTTATGCGAATTAAATTTAGGTGCAGGTTGGTTCTCTGAATTAAACTCTAGCACTCTTATCAATATCTTGCACTCTTTACTCACCAAAATACAAGTGAAAAGCTAGAAAGCTCTCTCTATAAACACACAGTTGAAACCCTAACCCTAAACACACAAAAATCTGAGAAGGAGAAGAAAAGACAGATACACGCAGCCTCTCAACAAACAGTAACTCTTTATCGTATAAAACCCTAGAGAATATAACAAATATATAGGAAAATCAAGTCATGCCGAGATCACGCATCTTCACAATCGGGCTTCAGAAGTGAATGGACCGGACTAAAGATAGAATACTGTACAGAACATAAATGGGCCAAATCACACAGGCATGCAAAACAAATAAACTACCAGAGTACAAAAATGACACTGTTTCTTACTAAACAACAAACTTGTGAATTAATTATAACAATTCTCCACCTAATTCACAAGAACATAATATAGCAACATGCACTAAACCACCTTCCTAGCACATAAAATTAAGAAGACAAACATAATTAATTTACTACTATTTGGAGTAAAGATTTGCAAGTTTTAAACTTGCCAACAGAGAAATTTTGGTACGCATTTCAGTAGAATTATATTCTTTTAGTATTTTTTCCAACTTAAAAACATTTTTAGAAAGTAAATCCCTTATAAAATGATATTTTAACATGAATATGTTTTGAACGTTTATGAAAAACAGAGTTTTTACAAAGATGTATAGCACTTTGACTATCAGAAAAAAAAGTAACTTCATGTTTTAAGATTTTCAATTCAGATAACAAACCTTTCAACCAAATCTTTTGCTACCTCAGTCACATCAATATACTCAGCTTCAGTAGTAGATAAAGCAACAACATATTGAAGTTAAGATTTTTAGCTAATACAGTTACCACAGAGAGTAAAAACATAAGAAGACATAGATCTCTGATTATCCCTATCCCCAGCATAATAAGAATCCATAAATCCTACTAAATATACTTCACTTTGCCCCCTTTTATATATTAAATATTCAAACTCAGTATATTTCAAATATCTAAGCATCTATTTCATAGCATCCCAATGTAATCTACCAAGATTAGACATATATCTACTAAGAACACTGATAGAATGTGACAAATCAGGTCTAGTGCAAATCATCATATACATAATATATCCAATAGCATTACAATAAAGAACAAATAACATATCTTTTTTTTCAAATTCAGAAACAGGACATTGATCACTAGATAACTTAAAATGATCACCTAAAGGTACATAAGCTGATGTGAATCCTAGCGGAATGGATCGTTCTACAAAGGTTCAATGGTTACGAAGTTGACCTCAACTCACAATCCAACGAGAGATTGTAACATTGGTATGGAAGCTTGACCCATTGTCTATGGGAAAGACAAGAACCTTGCTATAAACGTCAAAATCAAATCTTCGTTCTTTGATTGATAAGTTGGAAGTTTGTTCTTTAGACAAGCCAAAGAAAAAGAAGAATAATTCTCAAAATAATTGTTATAAATCTATTGTATCCCATTGCTGGCCGAATTTTGGCCTTTTAAATAGAAAAAAATTGTTTGCCAAAATATGGAAATAAACCCTAAAAGGAATAGGAAATAAAAGACTAGCATACCTTAATTAATAAGCTAAATTACAAGATAATTTCAGCCTATTTACGTCTATTCTTTAATATAGCTCAGTAAATTAATAAATGTAGACGTCCTAGGCCCATCCATAACTTATTCGGCCTTTTTATCTAATGCTTGTTGAATATAAAGCTCCAAGGCCTTCTTGAATTGCTTGGCTCAATTATGTGTCACGGGACCTCCTGGATAGCTCAAACCATCATATAGACCACCTCCTCTATATGGCTTGATGTCCCCATCATAAGCAATCTTAGCAGTATCCATAAAAAACTTTGAAACAACCTTTTTCAAATAAAATTTTTGACAAAGTTTCATTTCAAGTTTATGTTTATTTCTAATAATACTTATTCCAAGGATCTTTTTAGCATGATCTAGATCTTTCATGTCAAATGCAGTTTGAAGTAAGCATTTTACATTTTCAATACCATTGTAGTTGGGACTAGCAACTAACATATCATCCACATAAAGTAATAAAAATACAACTTTATCATTTAACAGATAGCTATCAAACTGACTTCTTATAAAACCATTTTAAACAACAAAAGAACCAAAATGTTTATACCACTATTTTGGTGATTGCTTTAAACCATACAGAGATTTTTTAAAAGGCAAATAAGATCTTTACCTTCTTTATTAACCTTAAAACCTTCAAGTTGATTAATGTAGATAGTTTCATCCAATTCTTTATGCAAAAAAGTAGTTTTCAAATCAAGTTGCTCTAATTTCCAGTCAAAATTAACAACAAGAGACAAAACAACTCTAATAGTAGTATATTTAACAACAGGATAAAATATTTCATTGTAATCCACACCCTCAACTTGAGTAAACCCCTTAGCCACAAGTTTAGTCTTGAATCTTAAAGGTTCTGAACTAGACATACATTCCTTAACTTTAAAAATCCATTTACAATATACTATTCTATTATTGGGAAGATGAGGAACTAGAACCCATGTTCTATTCTGATGAAGAGATTTCATCTCTTCAACCATAGCCTCCTTCCACTGTCTAGACTGTTTAGACTTGACAGCTTCAGAGAAAGACTTAGATTCACTATCAGCTAAGTCCATAAGGGTTACTAAGGCATAGGACATGAAATCAACATGAGCATACTTCCTATTTGGTTTAATTTTCCTCTTGGGCCTATCCCTTGTTAACAAATACTCAGGTGAGGCTAATTGAATAGAAGAGGATTCAGTAAGGTTTTCATGACTGGGAATATTTAACTCAGTTTGTCTTTCAACAGGTTTTGTCTCAATAGATTCAGGTTCTATGCTATCAGACTCAGTGGGGTCATCTGTTTCTAAAGGATTTTTAGCTAACTCAACAGGAGAAGTTTTACTATCAAACTCTTCATTATTCTTCACCTCAGAGAATAACTCAAGTAACTATTTTCTTTCTTTACAGAATCTTGAGACTCAGGTTGACATTTCTCTCTCATCCAATGCCTATATCCTCTTACACCTAGAGGATACCCTAAGAAAGCACATTTAACAATCCTAGGTTCTAATTTTCCTTCAGACTGAAGTGCATAAGCAGCACACCCAAACACTCTAAGTTTACTAAAATCTGGTCTTTTTCCAAACTAGACTTGCTCAGGAACCACTCTTTAAACTTTTGAAAAGCTTCATCTTTAGACTTTAACAAATAAATCCACACTTTTCTAGAAAAATCATCAATGATAGATATGCAATACTTATTTCTAGATTGAGTTTGTATTCTAGCAGGTCCCCACAAATCATCATGCACATAGTCAAGCACAAATTTAGCCCTTGGAGAACTGGAATTAAAACTTAGTCTATTTTGTTTTCCTAAAATACATTTTTCACAAAATTCAAGTTTATTTATTTTATCATTGCCAAAGAAATGTTGTTTATACAAATAATAAAGCTTTTTTCACTCATATGACCTAGACTATTATGCCACAAAATAGTTGTATTCACACAGTTACCAACATAAGCATTACTGTCACCTAGAATAGCCTGGCCAAGCGTAATATACAAACCATTTCTCTTAATTCCTTTCATAATAACAACATAATCTTTATTAACATACATAAAGCCATTTGAGTTTTACAAGACATACCAGATTCATCAAGCATACCAACTGATATCAAATTTCTTTTAAAGCTAGGAACATGTCTCCATTTGATAAGATTTTAACAGAACCATCATACATTTGCAATTAACATTACGGATCCCAATTACTTTTCAAGAAATATCATTTTCTAATATTACTTGACCACCATTAGAAACATTATAGGAAATAAAAGCATTTAAATAAGGGCATATATGATAGGAACAACTAGAATCCAAAACCCATTCATTATTAGATAGACTCGAAGAGACCATTAAGACTTCAGCATTATTCACATCATTATTTGAATGAGATATATCTGAGTTACCCTGATTATTTCTTATTTTCCTATCATTTTCATCTATTTTCTTTTTAAAACAGTTCTGAATATAGTGACCTTGTCTCTTACAGTAATAACATTTCCTATTGGACATTTAAGTCTTATTTTGAGTTTGCTGTAAGTTATTCCTAGGAACAAAACTAGGTACATTTCTACCTAAATTAAAATTGTGATTCACAGGTCTTTTAATAAAATTCCTACTCTTAACACTCAGACCTTCATTTTTAGCAACATATTTTAATTCTAAATATTTAGACCTAAGAGTAGTAACAACAATATCAACATATTATCACGACCATATTCAATCATATTTTTGATATCTTTATACATTTCAGGCAGAGAATTTAACAAAATTACAGCATTATGTTCATCAGAGAAATTCACTTTACTATTTGTAAGATTTAAGAGAATATGATTGAACATATCAAGGTTTGTATCAAGATTTTTAGAATTATCCATTTTGAAACTAAAAAATTGTTCAAGCAGATAAATACGATCAGGCAAAGATTTTTTCAGCAACAATTTTTCAAGGGTAATCCACATATCAAGAGCAGTTTTCATGTCACTTACCTTTTTTAAGACATTATTGGAGAGGTGTAGTATGATAATACTTAAAGCAATTTCATCGGTTTCAGTTTTTTTATCATTCGAGACAGTATTGGTGAAAGAAGATTCAATGGCTTTAGCCACCTTTATTTGAGTAAGAACAACCTTCATCTTCTTACGCCAAAGGATAAAATCTCCTTTGCCGTTGAAGATTTCAACATCAACTCTTGTAGTCATCATAGAGAGAGCAAGTAAAAATAAACACTGAGAATTTAAAATATGCCTTAACACTAGCGGCAATCCTTTTGTAACCTTGACTCACCATAAAAGATGTGTTATAATTAAACACAATAAATGAGAGAAAAAATGTGTTATAATTAATTCACATTGATCAGCGGCAGTCCTTTTGTAACCTTGACTCACCATAAAAGAGTCAAAGTTTTTGTAACATTGTCTTGGAGCTTGCTCGAGGCCGTACAAGCTTTTTTTCAACTTGCAAACGAGATTCTCTTTTCTTGAAACCTCATATCCTTCTGGCTGCTTCATATAAATTTCTTCATGTAGATCACAATGAAGAAATGCTATCTTTACATTCATATGTTCAAGTTCTAAGTTTAAACTAGCTGCTAAACCAAGAATGACCCGTATGGAAGTCATCTTTACTACTGGTGAAAATATCTAATTAAAGCCAATTCATTTCTTCTAAAGAAACCCTTTGACTACTAATTGGGCTTTGTATTTCACCACTTTACCACTATTATCTTTCTTAAGCTTGAACACCCATTTATTTTCCAGTGCCTTTTTACCTTCTGGAAGTTAAACCCATCTCATATGTATGATTTTTCTGCAATGATTTCATATCATCTTCAATTGCTAACATCCATTTTTCTTTATCTTGATGAGAAATAACATCTTGGAAAGCCTCCGACTCTCATTCTTCAGTGAGAAAAACATATTTAGAATTTGAAAATTTCTTTGATGGTACTCGGTCTCGTTCAAATCTTCAAACATGTGCTCTACTGGCTTCAGAAGGTCCTTCATCATCTAATTATTGTGATGGTTTTGCAACTTCTAGTGAATAAGAGTTAGTCTCCCCCTACTCATAATTTTCTTCTTCATCCTCTTGTTTTGCTTTTGGAATATCTTCATGCATCTCATTATTATCTGTTGCAACTTGTGCAGGTGTTATACTAGAAACAATCTCTTGGGCACTAGAATTTGAAATAGAAGACATTGTGGGCTTTTCAATGTTTTCTAATGTCTGGTTTTCATGGAATACGATATCTCTGCTCCTAATAGCATTTTTCACATTCGAGTCCTATAATCTGTATCCAAATTCCTTATCTCTATAGCTTATAAAGATGCATGGAGTAGTCCTTGGACCGAGCTTTTGCTTGAGCTCCTTGGATGCATGTACAAATGCTAAACAACTGAAAACTTTTAAATGAGAATAGGAAGGGTTCTTACCAGACCACACTTTTTCTGAAACTTCAAAGTTCAACGATACTGATGGTGATCTTTTGATCAAATAATAGGCGGCATGAACTGCTTCTTTTCAGAATGGCTTTGGCAGCTTAACCATACTGATCATGCTTCTGATTCTTTCCATTATTCTTTGGTTCATTTTCTCTGCTACTCCGTTGTGTTGTGGAGTGCGTCAAACTATTTTCTCATGTCATATGCCATGACTACTACAGTATGCATCAAATTCTCTGGAAATGTATTCGCCTCCATTATCCGAATGGAGGCACTTCAGCTTTTTGCCCATTTCATGTTTGACCATGATGTGGAACCTTCTAGAGCACTCGAATACTTTGTCTTTCATCTTTAGGAAGTACACCCACACATTTTGAGAATCATCGTGAATAAAAGTCTTAAAATACTCGTTGCCACCTAGTGATTCCATCTCCAAGGGACCACATACATCAAAGTGCACTAAAATGAGCAACTATGATCTCCTCATAAAAGAGGTATTGAATGAGACTCTATGTTGCTTACCAACCAAACAATGATTACAAGGATTTAACATTGCATTTTCGAGAACAATGATAAGCTTATTCTTTGTCAAACTTGACAAACCTTTTTCACTCATGTGGTCCAGTCTTTAGTGCCACAGATTCTGAGATACCTCATCTTTTGCAATATTGAGACTTTCTGCACATATTTTCACATGAGTTTTATACAATGTTCCGCAGATATATCATCGAGCAACAACAATAGCACCTCTAGTCATTTTCTATGTGCCAATACTGAAATGATGGTCATAGCTTTGTTGGTCAAAGACTATTCTCGAGAGGAGATTGAGCCGGTGTTTTGGAACATGACGGACATCCTTCAAAGTGATTGTACATCTGACATTCATTTTAATATGACTATCACCAATACCCAGAATTTTTGCGATACTAGTATTTTCCATCTTCACTGTACCAAAGTCTCCAGCTTTGTACGTTTTGAAGAAATGGAAAGTCACATGATAAGATGCTGCAGTATCGACTATCCACTAAACATTTTGGCTTAATGTGTGAATGCCTGTCTCTTCATGGGTGGAGCAAAACAATACACCTCTTGAAATAACGACTAATATTCAACATCCTTCTTTGGCTGATTTTTTTTTTTATGCTTTCATAGTAGCTTCCTATAATTCTTCTTCAGATGACCCTCCACACCATAATGGAAACACTTATATGTTGGCTTCCTTCCATATATTGATCTACCTCTACTTATGCTTATGCCTTTCCATCTTCATTGACTTGCTCATCGTTGTCTACCAAGGTTTTCCACAATGAAGGCATGTGTTTTTGATCACTAGCTACCTCATTTCTCCTTGCTTATTCATTAAATAAAGCATCTTTAACCATAGACATAGAAAGCTTACCATTGGGAGCCGAATTGCTTAGAACGACTACTAACGTCTCCTAATTATCTGGAAGAAAGCTAAAAAACAATAGTGTTTGTTCCTCATCTTCTAATTGGAGTTCTACTGCAGATAATTGATCTAGTAACTTTGGAACTCACTGGTGTGCTCTGTTACAGAAATTCCACCCTGCAACTTCAAATTCATCAGTTGCCTCATCAGTATGGCTTTGTTATAAGCTGTCTTAGCCAGGTACATATCCTCTAGTTTTTGCCAGAGGGTATAAGCGTCTGTATCTTGCGCAACATGGTGGAAGACACTATGATCGATCCATTACCATATTTGTTTGATCATTTTTCTATTCAATTTCTTCCATGCTGTCTCTTTACTAGGACTGATTGTCATATAGATATATACAGCTAAGAAGATCTTCTATTCGAGGTCTCCACAGCTTATAATTTGTAACAATAAGCTTGATCATAGATCCAGATGATTCTTCCATTGATGAAAATTGAAGCTGAATTACGTAAAACAAGGCTCATCGTTACGTTCAGAATGGTAAAAAATAATGGATTTGACTTTTTTTCGGTCAAAATCAGACTCCCATAAATTTAGAAGTAAAATTAAAAATTAAGAAACTATATGGACCAATTTGCAATTTGTGAAAACTATAAAACTAGGGCAAAATGTAATTTTAGGAAATTTAGGGGACTTATATGAATTTTTGAAACTTGATAAGGCGGTGTTGATGACAATTGACAAGACCCAATCCGCCTAGATCCTGCCTGCATGACTTAATATTTCTATTAAGCCATTAAACAGTCAAGTAACTCCACCATAAATTATTAAATAAAAACGATTCGAACGAAATGAGAAGGATTTTATAGTGCCAAAAATTTATTAAAAATTTCAGCAGCATTTCGCCTGTTTTTGGAGTATTCCTCAAATACACATAAGTACAACTCCTGCAAGAAAATTCATTCCTATACATAATCCAATCTACTTACATCGTTTCCACACAGTAATTCACACCTCAATAATTAACTTTAACATTCAAATAAAAACATAATTTATATTTTTTGTAGCTTCAGTCTAATATTTGAGCTATCTATATACCCTTATTAATAGGGATCAAGCTACCTGTAGTTCTTAACAAAATGTTAATAATTTCCAATTTCATCAAAACTTTCCAAACCATTTAAAAAGGTAATAACCATGTATAAAAAACATTTCAGTAAAAAAATCACAAGACGTATATATAAACTCATCATTATATACCGGGCATGTAAACTAATCATTAAATACAATTTCACAAAAGTCTTAGCTTTATTCCCAAAATTATTAAATCATTATAATACGATTTAGGGGCAAAAATATAATTTAACATAATCACTAAAAAAATCGCAGATCAATCACCAGAACCATAAATAAATTCTATAAAACATTTAAATTCATTATGTCGAGCATAATCTCATAAAATACCAAGCCGTTAGGCGACAACCCGTAAAATCAATAGATGGGCTACCACCCATAAATTCAAAAACCAATATAAAACCATAAATCATATATCAAAATCAGTACCATACTCTAGTATCTAGCCGTGTGACCCTCAGCGTCCTGATGGCGTCATAGGCAAGGGGAACGGGGTATATCTTATCACAACGGACCGGCATCTCAAATACGTCATAGCAATATCCTCATAATCTCTCTCCCAATACATATCCGCAGCAGAGAATGACATAATATCATATTAATCATAAATTAATAATCATATAACAAACTGGTACAACTATAGTATTGTGACGTGTGACCCTTAGCGTCCTGATGGCGTCACAGGAAAGGGGAGGGGGTATAACTCATCACGATGGACCGGTGTCCCAAATACGTCATGGTAGGATCCTCATCGTTTCTCTCCCAACACGTGTCCGCAGCAGAGGATGACATAATATCATATTAGCGCGTGTAATAACAAACATATCTCAATACTGTGTGGTACTCCTCAAAATAATCTCTGAGATCATCCATCATCGGATTTCATCAATTTTTTCAAATCATTTCTAACAAACACTTTTCTTCCTTATTCCACATACCTGGTAATAATAACATAACATTCTAGCTTATTGACTTATCATTTCCCTAGCAAACTTCCATTATTGTATTCATACTAATACAATTAATATAATCTCACTCAAAATTCCAAAACATAAATTTTAAATAAAAATCCAACAGTTTCAATTAATCTAAAACTAAAATATGAATCAAATCGTGATTTTATATACGTACCACCATCTTAATGGTATTTAAAACATTAAATACATACTTACACCACAACCTATACACATTCATATATATATATACACACACACACATAGTCATAATTATTACGTTCCTCAAAGATAACTCAAATCCAAAAATCATTATTGCCCACAATTCATGAAATTCAATATTTGGATTATCTCCTAACAGTCATTAGCAATTTAATTGTTTCAAGAACTATCATAAAAATTATTCAATGACATTCCAATTTTTACAAACAATCCAAATCTAGCTCAAATTAAGCAAATTTCACATATTCAATAATAATATGCAAATTATAAATCAAAATGAAGCTTGAGGAATGTAGAATACAATAATCAACTTAACTTGCTCAATTGCCACCGGTGGTGACCGAAAATGGCCCGAAACTCATGGTCAAAGAGTATTTTCCTCATTTCTTTCAAACAAGAAGGAATGAAGTCAAATTGACGGTAAAATTAGGTTCTTAGGGTCCAAATTAGGGGAAAATGAGTTGATCCACGGCCGAAATCTCACCGGAAACCAATGATCTTAAAGAAAAGGGCTTACCAGTTTTTTTTTGTGTCTTTCGGAAATTAGGGCGGTTCCATGGGCGTTTGCCAGTACAGTTAAGTAGAGGAGGTTGCCGACTTCAAGTCTTGGGTGGTTGCCGACTAGATCTGGTCAGAAATTGGCTGTTTCCGGCAAAAGAAGATGAGGCGTGGTGGTTAAGGTCTGCACAATAGGAACTAGTAGAGCCGGGGGGACGTGGCTGGAGGTAGGAGTGGATGGAATTTTTGTAGATTTTCAATTTTAATTAACAATCTTTTTCAAAATTACCAAAATGCCCCTCACACTGTTTTAACTATAATTTAACGATCTTAGCTCTGAATCGAGCGTACTGCTAGTATACGAACTCATATCGATGAGCTCTACGTAATGGTATTATGATCAAAGCCAAAATCTAAATCACATAAAAAGTCCATGTGGGACCCACACTCGATCAACTGGTCAAACTTGGTCAAATTTAATTTTTTTTTTACTATTTTCTCAAGACGAGATGTTACAGTTGACGTGGTAAAGATGTGGCAGCCAACAGGTTTAGGTGACATGTTAGATGATGTGGACCAATTGCTGAAGTGTTCCGTACTTATCGCTGATGTGTTGATGACGTGTCAGTTGACTGAGTTGTCTTCAAACTCTAAATGGTGCGTGCGGCGCGTGCGGTGACGAGGTCAGCTTCGCTTGATCTAGTTCTCTTAGGCTTGTCAAGTTTTTCAATCCAGTACCTTTAGTTTCTTGTTGCAGGCACGTTTCGACGTAGAACCAATTTGAAAAACAAAACTTTGTTATGCCATGTTTCTCAAATTACCAACCTTATCTTACACTCTCAACCTCAACCAGGTCTCTGATAGAGCTTGTTGGGATTCTAAGACCCCTAAAGAGATTAAGTTGAAAAGAAAAATAAAGAATTCTATTACTAATTTTGAAATAGAATACAAACACAAAACTCCTTTCTTGAACTTTCACTATGGAGTCTCTTCTCTCATAAAGTTTCTTTGAAATTTCACATTTTCACTTAATCTTTCTAGATTACAATTCTACTAAAAAAAAGAAGCACAAGCCATATATTTATAGCAATGCAAAGTCGGTTGAAAGCATTCAAAGCTGACTTTGCAACTTGTCTGCCTCCAGACGCAGAAACAGCAACTCAAACTTTGGACTTGGGCTTGGGCTTCACTGCTGCTGGAGTTCTACAGCTTGGCAATAAGTAACAATAAACTTAGCAAGAAACTGTAAGAAATATGAATAATATTAGTTTATCTACCATAAACTCTTCTGAATACGTTTGTGTAGTTTAATCATCAAAACCATTAAGAGCGGTGTTGGAAGTAGGAATTTGAAACAATGAAACAAAATTTAAAACAGTTTAATTCTTCCTTTCAAAACAATTTTGTTGTTGCAAAATCGATTAAGCATCAACTTCAGCTGCTTAATATTTGTTAATGTAGCATATACACAATCCTCCACACAATACTCATCAAAGCCGAAGCCAAAATTTAAAAAGCATACCTTAAAACAAACTTCAAACATATGTATATAAATAAATAAAAAAGGAAAAAAAATCTTAATTGCATACATGGAAATATCTATTAATTGAAAATTAATGGGAAATCTGGTAATTAAATTTTAAAGCTTTTTAGATGAAGAATACAAAATTTTATATAGAAGTTGGACTTTATATTTGTATAAATAAATCTATATGTATATATTGTGTTTGATACATTATACACCGTCCAGCTTATAGATAATTATATGTGCATTTGTTTAATTAAAGAATTTCGGGGAAAAGGTGTATTTACAAAGGTTGATAGTTGATACACTAATTGAAAAAAAAAAAAAAAAAAANAAAAAAAAAAAAAAAAAAAAAAGACAATAACTCTGCAAAGAAAGATACGATATGTAAGGGCAAATAGGTAACTGCAGAGGGGAGGGGGAGGGGGGGCGCACCGTTCGTTTAACTACCGCTTTATCGCCTTCCCTACTGGCACTCTCAAAGCGGTTTCAAGGCAAAAACTGAGTGCTTTTCTTATTAGTCTTTTTTTTTTTTTTCTTTTCAAATTTGAAATTAACGGTAACAATATCTCAGCTTCGATACGAAATCGAATGCATTCCTCTTGATCAATTCTTGTTTTCCAAGGCAAAGAAGACAGGCTTTCACTTTCCGTTAGTCGTTTTATGCAACTTTCGAAATTAACGGTCAGAAAATCACCGCACTGATACGAAACCGAGGGGCAAATTGGTAAATGTGGAGAATAAAGGCGCGCCCGCCATTCTTAATATTGCCGCCTTTCCCTTCTCAACGGTCACTAACTTCTTCACTCTCTCTCTGCTCTGCTTCAGAATTTTCTTCTTACGCTCTCTGTTTTCCTTTCATTCCACCATTAACAACACCCTTTCGTTTTTCAGTTCCCATCTAGGGTTTTGATCGACTAACGAATCATGGAAGAGACCCATTTTGAGGCTCCGTATCCCCAGAAATCGCAATACCCATTGCTACAGCTCCTTCATTTCTCCGAGAACAAGAGGCCGCTGAGGAAGCCCAAGAGCTTCCACAAACCTCCTCAATCGTCATCCCAGGTTCAAACCCAGTTGCCGAAAAACTTTGATCATCATGATCATATAAAACCCATTTCCATGTGTGGTTCTGGTTCTGGTTCCGAGGAGGGTTTGTATTTCCTTGCTTGTGTGTGCGCTCTGGAACTAGAATCCCAGAAATCTCAGTATCCAGTACTTGTAGCACCCATTGATGTCCCCAAGAAGAACCGGTCTCTCACTCTCAGGCGGGCCAAAATTTTCCACAAACCTCGATCCCCGTTTAACGATGAAGTTGGTTCCAATTTGAAGGTTTCGGCCACTGTTCTTGGAAAAAGAAGTTTTTTTCAAGTAGATGATTATGCTGAGGAAGTAAAGTATCCGAAGATGAAGAAGCAGAGGAAGAGGACACATGGGGAAGTGGGTCTGAAACATCATACCCTCCAAACCCAGTTGCCGAGAAACTTTGTTGATCGTATCGAAGCAATGGGTGGCTCTGATGTCAAGCTTGTGATTGAGAAGAAAATTACAAAGACTGATTTGGTCAAAGGAAACAATCGGATCTCTATGCCTTTGACTCAAATTCAATCTGAATTTCTCACTGAAGATGAGAAGGAGTCTCTGACCAGATTCAAGGAAGATGGTAAACATCTAATGGGCATTGATGTTTTGCTTTGGGATCCTTTTCTCGATCAAAGTATCAAGCTTTGCATGAAGAGGTGGGATTTTAACAACAACTCCAGCTGTTACATGTTGATCGAAAACTGGTTTAATGTTGCAGAGAAGAACCGATTGAGAGCTGGTATGAGGGTCCAGATGTGGTCCTTCCGAGTCAACTCAAGTCTCTGTTTTGCCCTCGTTTATTAAGTGATTAACTGGAAACCCAAAATTTTGATTTTTGACCCACATCAGATTCAATGGTGTTGTTGAATGTGTTGCAGATCAATTTTGTGTAGTTCGGAATTATTTTGTATTTTAGTTGATCATCTGAGGTTATTTTGTTTTATAACATTCAATGAGTAAATGCATTAATTGTTCATCTTCTCTGATTTATTGTCCTCTTATATATATATATATACATATATATTATTATAATATCTGCATGTTATTTATATACTAGGAAGGTTTCTAGACATTAAAAGGCAAAGTCTCATAGATGTCCGATACTTTAATTACTATCCAATCAGATTTTGGGGGCTTCAAAAGTTTGTTTAGGGATAAAAGAAAACTCGGATTAAAATATAAAAAATAAAAATAACAATGGCTCTCCACTTTGTTCTCACATGATAATGGTATGATTGGCGCAAGATGGGTCTGACTTAATTTGCTGATTTTAGCAGCGTTTTCGTTTGAGAAAATGTTCAGCAGTAGTTTTTCGGTAAATGAGAAAAAAATAGGCAGTCCCATATCCATTTATAAACAGCATAAAGGGTCTGAATCTTAGATCCTAAATTGTAAGATAAGTCTTTGGAAATTATATTGGAAGTACAGATGGAACAATAAAAAATCCTCAAAACCAAAAACTTATCCAAAGTACTCAGCAATATTTGAACTGAATTGTAAAGCTAGTCTTTAAATTAAAGTATATCCATTAGAAATGATAAATTAAAGGTGCAAAATTTCCAACCAATAGAGGTTAAAAAGATCAAACGCAAATTACAAAACCAAGCATAAAGTTGATAGCATGAAGAGTTATAATTTCTCCAATCTTTTTCTATCTATCGCTGTGGCAAATTTTGTTTAAATAGCAGTTAAAGGGCATTCCTGATATTTCACATAGGTGAAAGTTAAGTTGTTTCAAGATTGTTAACGGGTTGGGCTGTTGTTTCCCAACTAGAATGATCTTGTAATAGAGTGAGAGAGCAATGCATGGCACTTCTCAGAAGGCAATTAAACACTACTCTATAACAATCTAGTTGCAAGACTAGCCAATACTTGAGGTCAAACAAAGCTAGAAACAACCATATGACAATGTTAATTCATAGTCAAACCCAGTCTCTGGAATTTTGTACTTAGACCTACCTGCAAACTGGTGACAATATGCAAAACCCATGAACATTATTGGCAAAGTTATTTGTATTTAACTCCGAGGCAAATTAGTTGACAAAATCTGCTTCATTCTGAAGCTTTGTTCTTAAGAAATTGGAAACTGTGTAAAAAAAAAAATTGGCCTGGATTCGGCAGCATAAACTGGGACTCATCCGAAAAAGAAGATTGCTGAAGGAAATTTACAGAGTGCTATCAAACTTAGATGCGCTGAAGCTGCTGTTTCAGAATGGGAAGGCTTTCCTGTGTATCCCATATTTATGTTGGTTTTGATGCGACATCTTTCTGAAATCACAAGGCACAGGGTTTTCAGTCATTATGATGTGGAGACAAAAAACCTCAAAGGACCTCTAGTCCGAGCAATAAACTGTTTTGAATTCATCTTGGGAGCACTTTACTGATTATAGGAATTAGAATGAACCTGTGGAATTTCCTTTTCAGAAGTCTTAAACTGTTATATTTGTGTTGTTTAATAACTTTCATTACTTCAATTTCTATTATGATTTTTTTTCCTGCTTTATCTTAATCAGGATCATGATAGTGTTGTAAAATCAATTTACACAGGCTTTGAATTTGTTGAAAGTGCTACTCTGATCCTGGCAATAAAGCTGGTATAATTTTAGAGACTATTGGTTTCTATGCTGAGAAATGTGGTTAGGTACTTTAAATCCACAGTTTATTGTTGTTTACACATTATGATAAATTTGTCAATTTTCTTCTCAATTGATTGAATCTATGCGATGAAAACACTTTTCGTGAAATAATTATTCTGATATATTTTTTCTTATTTGTGATGGTGCATATTGGTTATTTATCAGGAAAGTGCGACAGATTCTTTTAGGGTGACAAAGTCATTTGCAAGGCATCTATGAATATTTCTTAATGTAGTTTAGTCCTTAATATTCTGACCATTTGAGAAGAATAGAGCTGAAAATAAAAGAAAAAATTAAAGCTGAAATAAATGTTTTTTTTTTTGGCCAAGGAAGCAACCATGGCAGAAGCGCATCAATGATCCTCGAGTAGTTTTTGATGAAGTAAAAGTTCTTTCTATCTTCTATTGACATCTATATCTTTACAAGTGATGATCTTGTGAAAACCATGTTGCCTAATATTGTATGTTCATCTGCAGGTCCCAACAGCTGTTGGAGTGGTTATTAGTTTCAGAACAACTCTGTGGAGGCTTAACATCTTGAAACTATGAGTTCCTCTTGCAGCCTTGCTTTTTTAAATTTATGCTGAAGTTTGATATTTTAAATCCTTTTTGAATCTACTAATAGCATTTAGAATATTGTTTTTCGTACAATAGAGCTGCGTGTTTATGTAGCTTATACAGAAAGTTGCTTGTACTCCTACTGTATGACAAATTCCAGTTGCTAGGAAAGCTGATATTAGGAACAAGATTGTCCTTGCTTCCGTATTTAATTATGAAGCTATGCTAAATAGAATGTTTCCATTGGTTTTGCCTCCTATTCCGCACAACCATTGGTTTGTTTTTATAGAAACCAAGTGCAAAACACACAAAAAAAAAAAAAAAAAAAGATTGCTAAAGAAAAATTTACTGAAGAGCTATCAATCAAGCTGAAAAGGAAAAGCTACAAAGACGAATTCTATATCTTGAAGCTTTTGCATTTTATGAAGCTTCTCGTTAATGGATCCATGATTGCCTTATCTCAATATGTTTCTTCTATCAGTACTTTTCACCAGCGAAGTTTATAAATTAGCAGTTCATGATAACATAGATATACCGCATCCTCAGGTAAAATTACACGTTCGATTGCTTATGCTAAATTAGTATAGTTTTTTTTTTGTCATAAAGCTCTACTTGGAAGGCTATAAGTACTTATGCTAAACAATAGTTGTTTGGCACATAAGTTAATAAATGTTTATTGAACATCTTTTTTAAGCCAGTTTTGGAGAAGCTCAAATTTTAAACTTTTCGAAAAAAGCTATTTTTCAGCTTATACAGAAAAGTTAAGTATGAATATTAAATTTTTTTTACTATTGATTTTGCCTTTATTATTATATTAAATTTTTTATTATATCTAAAAATTGTTAGTTAAACAATTTATGTATTATAAATGAGGAGTTAAAATTATTTTTAAAATTATGTTTGTCAAACGATCTAATAGAAGTTATAAGTACTTTTTAAAGTGACAATCAAACAATCATTAATTTTTTAATAAAAGCTATTTTTTGAAAATTTTTTCTATAAAAAGCTTTTATGCTAACAACTCTATTTACATAAACTATACCAGACAACCTCTTAATGTCCACTGCTTGTTTCGAAAGGAAACATTGTCCTCGCTCACACTCTAGGTTTTTCCTTATTACTTGATACTTGAAATCTGTATTTTGGGGAAATACTGCTGAGGTCTGCCTCTGATTCACTTTCCTAATCTGTCATATAAAAAATGACAAACAAGGATTTCAGGGCCTGCATTTTGTTTCTAATATTTATTTCTACCATAACTTTATGTTCTTTATACCTTTACTGCTACTGCATAAAGAATTGCAATTGTTAATTCATGGCAAACAACAACATCTGGCAATTAATTCCATGTTTGTGTTGGTTTGGATTGGATTGGATAAAATGAAACACCTTTTTGAAATCATAGGCTTTTAGTTATTTTTCACTTCCATCTCTTACTGGATTTTTATTTTTTAATTTCATTGCAATTTGAATGTCTTCACTATGAGTTCACTTCTGTTAACTTGAGCCTTATGTTGGAGTAAGAAATTTTTAAGGTTATGGTGGGAATGTATGAACAGGGGATAAGTGCTATGGTTTTCAGCACAAATGAAACTATTTCAGGTGTTAAATATTCCATGCACACGAACAGATGGACTCGTTTTCTTTTTTTTTTTTTTTTTAATACAGATGTACTCGTTTATACGCGGATTCTACTAGGGCAGCAAACACGGGCTAATTCATGTGTTTCTCAAAATTTGAAAATAACGGTTAGAAAATCTTTGCAATGATGTGAGGCAAGGGCAAATCGGTAACTTCAGGAGACGGAGGCGCGCCCGCCATTCCTATAACTACCATCTTCACCGCCTTCCTTCCCAACGGTCACTAACTTCACTCTCTGCTCTGCTTTCAAATTTTCATTCCAATTCCAGTTCCCATCTAGGGTTTTGATCAACGTTATCATGGCTCAGACTATTGAAGGTTTTGACGATTTGTATCTCCTTGCTTGTGTGTGCGCTCTTGAACTGGAATCCCAGAAATCTCAGTGCCCAGAACTACTAGCACCCATTGATTTCCCCAAGAAGAAGAGGTCTCTCACTCTCAGGAACCCCAAAAGCTACGGCAAACCTCGATCATCATTTGAAGATGAAGTTGGCCCCAATTTGAAGGTTTCGGCCACTGTTCTAGGAAAAAGATGTTTTTTTGAAGTAGATGATTATGTTGAGGAAGTAAACTATCCGAAAATGAAGAAGCAGAGGAAGAGGACAGATGGGGAAGTGGGTCTGAAACATCATACCCTCCAAACCCAGTTGCCAAGAAACTTTGTTGATCGTATCGAAGCAATGGGTGGCTCTGATGTCAAGCTTGTGATTGAGAAGAAACTTACAAAGACTGATTTGGTCAAAGGAAACAATCGGATCTCTATGCCTTTGACTCAAATTCAATCTGAATTTCTCACTGAAGATGAGAAGGAGTCTCTGACCAGATTCAAGGAAGATGGTAAACATCTAATGGGCATTGATGTTTTGCTTTGGGATCCTTTTCTCGATCAAAGTATCAAGCTTTGCATGAAGAGGTGGGATTTTAACAACAACTCCAGCTGTTACATGTTGATCGAAAACTGGTTTAATGTTGCAGAGAAGAACCGATTGAGAGCTGGTATGAGGGTCCAGATGTGGTCCTTCCGAGTCAACTCAAGTCTCTGTTTTGCCCTCGTTTATTAAGCGATTAACCACAAAACCCAAAGTTTTGATTTTTGACCCACTACATTTTCAACGGTGCTGTTGAATATCAATTCTGAGTAGATCATCATTTTTGTCTAATTTAGTTTACAATGTTAGGCGATGACTTATAAGAATGAATGAGTAAATATATTTAACTGTTCTCCTTCTTTGACTTCGTTATGTAGACTTCTTAGATTTTACGATTTTATTAAATTTAGTTTTTACCGATGTGATTGTGGTTAATTTTATTTCATTTATTTATTTATTTAATCAGATCAGATTGGAATGATGGTTTAGACTATCTTAAATTTGGTTCTAAAAAGTTAAAATAATCTAACATAATCCAAATTAAAATTTCTCATTTGTTCCCCGACAAGATAGGTTTAGTCTAGAATCTCTGTTTTATTAGCAAAGAAAAAACAAAAAATTAAAGAATCAGGCTTAAAATAAATTTAATTTTTTTACAACAGCAAGTATAGCATTTGTTCTTGAATATACAGATCCAAGGAACAAAAATTAATTATAGAATTTAGAATCTCTAAGCACATGTAGCAGCCTTAAAATCCTTAAGAGCCACAAAGACAAAAGAATCAGGCACAACCCTTATTGAGGATGAACCATCCACAAGAACTGGCTCCAAATTAGGGATGTCCAGTGAATCAGTCAGCTTCAGAGGTGTTCCATTCAGCAGAACCACATCACTTTGAATATCACCATCTTTTGGAGTCAAATGGTACTCTTCTCTTTGTTGTCTAAGATCATTTATTGAATCTTGAACTTGCTCCGGATACAAATTGAAATCGTTCTCAATTGAGACGTCAAAATAGGTAGAGTTTGACATGTTAATCAAAAGTAGAGTAACCCCAGGCTGGAGAACAGAAACAGAATTTTGAGTTGGTTAACAAGTTCCAAAACTGAGAATTTGGGATACTATTTTTAGATACACAAAAAAGAAATAAAAAATAATAAATAAAAAAAGAAAAAAAGAAAAGAAAAAGGAAAGCAATTTTCATACTTGATTTCTTGAACAATGAAAATAAGCCCGAAAATATGGAGAGCCACTGTGTTTAGTAGAAAGCACTTTCGTTCCCATCAGGCGATGCCACAGAAGTGCACTGGTAGGAACAAAAGTGATCAGAAACAATCAACATGAATGTTAAGGTGAATAAATAATTTTAAAGTAGCTTTCTAAACTCAAGATTGAGATTCTAACCCATAATAATCCGGATTGGGCACAAATATTTCTTTACTAAGAAGACCATAGTTTCCTCCAACTAAAGTTTGTCTGCAGAAAACCTTATGGTTGAAGGTTGATGTCATGCCAAGTTGGTCCAAATACCTAATTTCTCCTTGACGTTAGTCTCTATACATGTTTACAAGGGCATGCAAACATTGTTATAAAGTATGAGAGTAGGAGGGATACTAACCAGAAACCATCAGCAAAGGTATGTGAAACATTTTTGCCACCGCTATTATAAGCTCCACCTGATTCTCCAACCCATGCGCCTGCCCATGGTCCAAAATCCTTGATAGACTTGGGGATATCAGCATATGTCTGTGCAATCTGGTTCAGATAGTATGGATCTTGAATATTGTTGATAAGATTGTGGTCAACACCTATAACCATGATTTTGTTTAGCCCCGAAAATAAACAATTTGAAAATGCAAGACTGCAATGCCATAAGATTTCGTGGTTTAAATCCATTAAAGTGCAGTAGAGTGCAAACATACCTGCACCGAGATTGTAGATGTGATGGGTCAAACCATCAACTACATCTGGCCCCGAGACCTGTAGGAAGGTATTAAACCATTTTTCATCATAAAAACCACCAGGACCTAACACCTTTGGTCTTGTGGAGGCATCCGCTTACAATTCTTTCACTAGATTCTTCAGTTCAATCATGTCTTTCCCATATTGTTCACTTTCCACCCTTGCCGCAATTCCAGACCCACATAGTTCATTTCCTGAGAACAAGTAATTGATATGTAATTGCAATCCAGTGCACTGTTAAATGAGAAAGCTTCATAATTCAATGATGCAACCATATTTACCAAGTTCGTAGGAGTCAATCTTGTATCCTTTTGAGATGGTGTACTCCATAAGCTCACGGGCATTTTGAGGGTCCCATTCACCTATCCAAAGCACTTTGTCCTCATGGGACTGTTTCCTCCCATAGAGGGCATTCAACCCGAAGGTCATTTTTGCTCTGCAACAAAAGATAGATTATTTACTGGGTTCTTATTTATATTTTTAAAAATGGAAAAAAGATAGTAAACGTAGTTACCCTGTTTTGTTGAACAAGTGATTGAGCTCATCCCATCTCTTCTGGGGAAGGCAACCTTTGCTGAACCCAAACAGACCACTGGTTTTTGTGAACTCAGGGCATTCTTCTTTAGCTGCATTTCCAACATTGTACACTACCTGATCTTGCAATGAACCTCCAACTCTGATCCTAAGAGAATTGAATGCTGATTTTTTTATTTTTTTTACCAATAGTAAGGAGTTAGCACAGCATTGTAAAAAGATCACAAGTGAAAGGAAACAAAAAGTAAAAACAGCCAAGGCCAAATTTTTTTAACTCATCAATCAATTTCTAAGATTCCAAATTATTTATTTATTATGCAGCGATGACAGTACTAATGATTAATGAAACAGACTGTGGATGATCAAATTTAGATAAAGTAAACTAGAAATGTCAAAATTGAGTCGATTGGCAGCTAACCATCCATTATTAAGTTATTATGAATTCTACAATTTTCTAATTATTCATTTTAGCTTTAATTTGACCACCATAACTTGTTAAAAAACTTACCTTTGATAGCATTTGCCAAAACCTTGCTTTTCAAGTCCTGCAAAATATTGAAAATTCCCACAAAGGTTAGCGCATAATAAAAGAGGTTAAAGGAGAAAAAGATACCAATAATAATGACAGTTTTACCATATTGAGAATGCCAGATTCAATCCATGAACAATCATTGTAATCACATTTCTCATTAGGCCACCAGTCCAAGGTTGCACATATAAAATTGTCATCTGTTTTGGCTATTGAGGTTTCTCCTCTAATTGTAACTTCTATATTATCAGCAAAACAAAGAGAAAACCATGATACAAGGACACAACATAATATTACTCTAAACTCCATCTCTCACAAAGTTTTATTTTGTGAAAAAGAAAGCATTTAGAGAACATTATATACTACATGGTTGTTCAAATAACAAGCAATCTGTTATGATGACAACAAAACTTTCGCTCAAATTTTTTGTTAATTTTAAGATAATTATACTTTTGTTAAATATAGAAATTTAAAATGCTACAATTATTGACCTGGGAATTGTTCAATTTTCTTAACAAACACATATAGGATTAGATTTACAGCATCAACATATATCATATACTAGCAATTCGTTGGAAACTGAAATTATCATATGCTAACTTGAAAATTAGACCAAAAAAAAAAAAACAGAATTTAATTGGCAAAAAATTGTTGCTAGATACAGATTGAAAAAGCAAAAAAAATAAAAAAATAAAATACAGGTTCTGACTATACGTAGTACACAACAAGACATGGACAATGATAGTGACAATTTAACATTGATAAAGAAAAATTAAGCTAAAAAATAATTACATTGAAACCAGACGATGGAAAAGAAGGATTCTTACAGCGTACTGAGGTTCAGTAGATTGGATACAGTAAAAATAGTAAAATGCCCCAGAATTGACCTGGCAGAAATGTCCCTGAACGCAAACGAAGTAAACCAAATTCAAGCTCACTTCAAAAATCCTCAACCATCAATGAAAATTGTGAAATTGAAGACATGGGTTGAGCTTGAAATTGGTTAAAGCCCTTTTTTGTTCATTCTTTCACTACGAAAAAAAAAAAAAAGCTTTACTTAAAAAAGATTGGAAAAATAGAACAACCCAAGTAAAAAAGCTTTGACGGAGAAAGCTTGAAGCTTCTCGTTTGAGAGTTTTGGTGCTAAGAAGGCGAAGAACCGTGAGAAACAAACAGAAACCAAACGATGGAAAACATAGCGCCATTCCTGCCTTGCTTCTTGTTTGTTACTCTTCACGACTTCAGAGAGTTCAGTTTCGGGCTCTCGATTGGGAGGTGCGTCAGGTGATTTTCGGGTTTTTATTTTTATTTTCTAATATCTTCTATTTTGACATGCGAATATATTTATTTTTTGTTTTGTTTCATGGCTATGGAATTCTATTTGAAAAAGTTATTCAGTATTTTCCAAAAAATTACAAATTAAATCAAAACTTTTAATTTAATCATGCATTTTGAAATTGATCACGAAATAAAAAAAAATTTATTAAAAAATAATTTTATAAAACATACAAGATCATTGAGTTTTGATATTTGTAACTGTTGATAATCACTGTAATAAATTTTAATTAAAAATATTTAATTATATTTTAATTTTATATAACCATTTAAAATATTAAATATCATTTAAATTTCACTTGTAATTTATCACTAATACTATAAATATAGTATTTTTCTTAATAATTAGTAGTGGAGGGTATTCAAAATACTAATACCGGACGGTACATTTATTTTTCTGTTTCTCTTTGATTTTTTCCTCAAAGTAATGGTCATATATAAAAGAACATATATTTGTAGGATCTTCATTATGCAATCTTCTCAGAGAACATGATTCAACAAAGCAAGTAAATAAAATAGAAATTTAATTCTTAACACATATATAGTAAATTATTTTCATGTTCAAAAGCAGTGCCCTAAATTGGTAAGTGATGGATTTTAAAACCTCGAGGGCTGGATGAATTTTTAATAAAAATTATAAGGATTTCAATGAAATTTTTTTTTTTTTCCTTAAAAGAAAAGTAGAGAATTAAACATAATTTTATCGAACTTTAGGAAGATTAATACTATTTTCTCTTTTAAAAAATATATTTTGCCATTCTTTCCCCAAAAGGTTTTTATGTATCAGTTTGTTTTCTTTTCAAGGTCTAAACTCATTTTATTTTATTTATTTATTATTATTATTTTTTAACAAGAAGTTCAATGTCATTTTGAAATGTATCTCAGACGGTAATGATCAGCATGGTAGCGTAGTGCAATTGAGTTTTTGATTCATATCTCCAAAGATATTGATAACCACCTAATTATAACCACCTCTTAATTTGGAAAGCTCCCTCCATCCCACTAATTAAGTATTGTGGCTATTGTGTAATAAGGCAACTTACTAGGTTGTTAAAATTCTTAAAGAGATTTAGTAAACATATTAGATCATACCTGTGCAATGCATTGAAAGTTTTATTGTTAAAAATTTTCTTAAATTATTTAAAGTATAATAGTTAGATGGGGAATGCTGGTGACCCCACTGGCACCCATCTTAGTTTTCTTTTAGCCCTAGTTTTGTCGGTTTAGCCAGTGAAATAACCTATTTAGAGAGTTGGTTGTTTGTTGCTTTAAGTTGTGTTTATTACAATTGTTTATTGTGGTCGAGGGTTTGTCAAAGTTTTCTTGGTATTGTGTATCTATGATACTTGTTCAAAGGTCGAGTTTCATAGGCTAGTTGTTGTTTTTTCAAAAAGAATTCCAAACAAAAAACAAAAAAAGAAAAAAGAAGAAGAAGAAGAAAAAATATAAATAGCCTTGTTTTGGTTGCTGAGTGCTTGCTGTTTACCTGCTTATGTTCCTCTTGCTTACTTACTTGTGTGCCCACTTTGGCTAAAAGTTTGCTAGAAATCTGACTGAGACCTTACAGAGTGACCGTTGAAGGAAGGAAGAAAGATGTGAAAGAGCCAGCCGACAACTCGGTAGGACCTTGAAGGGGCAGAGCCATCTAACCAGCGAGCCAGGGACAAAAAGCCCATCGGAACAAGCATTGTCAAGCACTGGGAGATCTCCATTCCTGGAGCTGAACATACCGTACCGCCACTGAATCAACTGCCACTAGTCAGAAGAAGGATTGAGAAGTACATGGCCTTGCATTCAGAACATGCCCGATTGTCAGATGTTGAGAACCTTCTGGACCAGCTGATTACGTTGTTTTCACAGTGCCAACAGACCCAGGAACTTGACACCCAGCCACGCAGAAGTCAGGACCTGGTAACCTTTATAGGGAGACATGAGCTCAATTCCAGGCAGCCGATAGACCCAGCTGTCAAGGTGCCTAGCGTAATTGTGGCCCAAACTACATCACCGTTCACAATAGAGTTTTGCCATGCTATCCGGCCTCAGAATTTCCAGATTCCCCACATAGGGCGCTATGAGGGGATAACAGACCCTCTGGAGCTCCTAGGGTCCTCCACATCTGGATAAAGTTTGGGGCAGCTGAGGACACTATCATGTGTTGGGCTTTCCACTGACACTTTGATTCACAAACCTGAGGCCCAAAACAATTGGTTCATTTAAGCAGCTGGAAGATGCTTTCGCAACTCAATTTTTAGGGGAAAAACCCGTGAAGAAACCTCCCTCCCACTTGTCTTTAATTGTCCAGAGAGAAGAGGAGTCCTTGAAGGTGTACATCTCTAAAGGTGTACGTTCAGAGATGTAGATCAAAAGGGGAAATGATGAACGTGCAATGCACGAGACGAGGACTTCATTTGAACTATCTTTAGAAACTTGCCTCGTTTGATGGCTTACGAGACGAGGACTTCATTTGAACTATCTTTAGAAACTTGCCTCGTTTCCTGAAATTGTAGTTGAGGTCCACAAACATATCTCAGTGAAGGAGATCATCAAGTTACATAGGAACTCGAGGGCAGAAAACGAGCACATAAATGAGTCCAGGAGAAACCATCGAGGTGGACCCCAATGAACAAGCGAGAAGACAAAGAAGGTAGTTAGGTACCTTGATTCTAAAGGAACATGTTTGAGAAATTCACTCCCCTTAGTATGACACACACCAAAGAAGCCAACCCCGATCAAGCAGCCATTCAGGCTCAGAAATTGAAAACAGTATTGCCGATATCACAAAGATCATAGACAAGACATAGATGCATGCATATAGTTAAAGGAAGAGATAGATGCCCTTATCTAGAACACCAGGGCACCACATCCATACCAGGCAGGGCTAAATGGAGAAGTGTAACACCGCTCATGCTAGAACACATCTAAAGGAATGTCCAGACCATTTTCAAAGAGCAAGGATTATGTGGTGACTCGAACCGATCTAGGAAGGCTTATGCAAGAGACGCTAAATGATGTAAGTAGGAATATGAAGTGAACTTCATGACAAGGCAGCCAAAGACTGTTCGGGCAAACCCTTTCTCTCAAACGTTCAATGACCAAGAGGCCCTAAACTTCCACTACCCATATGATGATGCAATTGTGATAGCCGCCCAAGTGGCTAATCATATGGTTCTCTAGATGTTAATTGATGACAGGAGCTTAGTGAATATTTTGTTTGCTTCAGTCTACGACGCGATGGATTTAAAGAGGGGAGCACTCAAGTCAGTCCAGGTCCCCCTGTCATGTTTCATTGGGTGAAATAGTCTTTCCAGAGGGATCTGTCAAGCTTCCTTTGAAAATGGGAGAGGAGCCCAATAGAGCAACGATCATGGTTAACTTTCTTGTCATGAAAACGCCGTCAACATACAATGCGATACTTGGAAGGGTGACCCTGAATATCCTGAAAGTTGCAGCCTTAACTTATCATTTGATGGTAAAATTCTCAACCTTAGGAGGTGGTATAGGCTGTGTCCGAGGAGACCAATACGAGTCAAAAAAGTGTTATGCTATGCCTCTTAAAGACAAAAGCATACCTTTGAAGTCATTTACCATTAGTGATGCGGAACCCCAAGATTAAAGAATCCGAAACCCCAAACATACAAGAAATATTGAACAGTAATTGGAAACAAGAACCCGCCCTACCAAACCCTTAGATAACTTGTATCTAAAAACGTGGATTAGAAGGCTAGGGAAAGAGAAGAATAATCGCCACAAAGTATTTCTACTTTGATAAGATAATTCAACTCCTAATGCAACAAGAAGAAGAAATTGATTCCTCACCTTGCAAGAACACTCCTGGGAGCAATAGGAAAATTAATTCTCTCAATTGATTAAAAACTCAAATCTGTCTTACAAAAGAATTGATCCCCCTTTATATAAGGACTAGGGTTAGATCAAGAATCAATCTAAACCATTAAATATTAAGAAAGTAATCCTAAGGTTGAAAACTAACCCTAAAAACGAAAATAGCAAAAATTACAAAACTGCCATTATAATCAGAAAATAGCTAAATTACGAAACTGCCATTATAATCCGAAAATAGCTAAATTACGAAACTGCCATTATCATCCGAAAATAGCTAAAATTACAAAATTGCCATTCTAAGTTGTTTATTTTTAAAATGACGTCGTTTCGTCTTTGCAACTCTCGAGCATCATTACGACTTTCATCCCTTGCTTGGACAACATGCTTAAATCATCATTAGGCCTCGAAAAAGTGTTCAAATTATTTGGAAACTTGAATCGATCTTCATCCATAATTCTTTTCACAAGTCCAAGCATTCCCTCTTTGATCTTCTTAACTCGAGAGCGCATCACTGGTTTACTAGGTAAGATGATGTCATCATCTTTTGTTTCAATGCTAGAATATGACTCTATGATGCCCGCATCAATTAGCTCACCCAGGCCTGAGAAAGAGAAACTCAACCATCTGTTTGATTCAGTCACTTTTGAGCGATAGAGCTTCGAGCTAGCTAGGAATCACAAAGCATCTTGAAAGAGCCAAAGGAAATTTTTTTCCTCCTAGAAGAAACACTTTGAGCCTCCATAAGAGAAATCTATCATGACCATACCGCCAAATTCAAACCCCTAGTTGAGGAAGTAATAAAACTTAGCTCTAAAACGTCTGCTGAAGAAGATGGCTCAAACCTAGGCATGATGGAGCTCGAATGTGCCAGAGCAGATTGCACAGAAAGAGAAAACTATATAGATGAAGTGGAGAGCCAATGAAGAAGGATCCTTCAAAGAGAACCAGTGGATGAGCTCTCAAATGTCCAGCTGGATTTGAGTGACCCAACAAAGACCACAAGGATCGGTACGATGCTTCCATCAGAGCTAAAGGAAGCCCTTGTAGAGTTGCTGAAAGACAATTCAGATGTCTTTGCTTGATCCCATAAAGACAAACTTGTAATTGATCAGAAAGCGATGGTACACAAGTTCGATGTGGATCTCAGCTTCAAGCCAGTAAAGCAGAAGATGTGAGCTTTCAATCCTGAGAGATACAAGGCAATCAATAAGGAGATGGAGAAACTTTTGAAGGCAGGACTCGTTAGGGAGGTACTATATCCTACCTGGCTAGTTTGTGGTGCTCGTAAATAAAAGCAATGGAGAATGGAAAGTGTACGTGGACTTCACGGATTCTGATAAGTTGTGCCCCAAAGATAGCTTTCCATTGCCAAAGATTGATCAACTTGTAGATTTCACAACAGAAAGTGAATTATAAGTTTCTGTGATGCATTCTCAGGGTACAATTAGATCAGAATGCACCCCAATGACCAGGAAAGACCGCCTTCATTACTAACCTCGGCTTATACTATTATAAGGTGATGCCTTTTAGGCTCAAGAATGCTGGTGCCACTTATCAGAGGTTGGTGAATAAGATGTTCGTGGAACAGATTGGGAAGACTATGGAGGTGTACATGGACGATATGATGGTAAAGAGTATCAAGGTAGCAGAGCACCTAACTCACCTGGATGAGATGTTTAGAATCCTAAGGAGACACAAGGCAGCAAGTAGTTTATCAAGATTTTAAGAAAACAAGGATTATGACTTCACCACTATTACTCCTATTTAGCCCTAATGCATTATAGATTCATAGGTTAACCCCCATTTAACCACATATGACTAGAAGTTGATTTCTCAATGCATTCTAATCTAGCAAATACAACGTATTTAATTATCTCTAATCTAAATACGGAAATTTAAGCCCTAAGACATGCAAACTCAATAAATCATGTGAAAGTTGTCACTAAGGCATGCAATATTTTTATAACCATGTATTTTATTGCCCATCCATACTTATATCCCTTATTTCTAAGCCAATATAAATACTTAATCAATCCACCTTTTCATGGAAGCATTAAAAACTGCAATAAAATATTAACCTTAAACATGAATCAAACTTAAATATGCATTAAACACCAAATATTTGTAATAGGGTTACATCATAATCCTTATAGAAAAATTAGCTACACATCATCCTTAAATTATCCATCAAATAAAAAAGAGATAACATAGTTTAAATAGCAAAGAAAATAAGAGTAAAGATATCAAATTCAAAGTTGATGGCTGTTGGATTCAGTTATTCAATCTTCTTTTCTTGGCTTCTCCAAAATATGATCCAAGTCACAAGGTTGACTCCTCCAATGGCCGGCTGAATTTCCCTTGCACTAGGCTTTGTGTATCACAATCTTACTATGAAGTAACACTCAAAACTGAATATAAAACCTTAAATAAGGCTGCTATTTTGCCATGAAAATGGAGAGAATAAGAACAAGGGTGTGCGGCTGGAGAGGAAGGATTGTTGTCGTGAGAATGATATTGTGAATTGTGTGTGAAAAATATCCAGCCGTGAGGGCTGGTGGTGAATGGTGTTTTTCCCTTCAGCAATGCATGGTATTTATAGGAAATTTTTAGGAGAGGTTTAACCCTAAAACCCTTCTAAAACCTAGAGAATATAGGAGATAATATGTAAACTCAATCTCCAACTCCTATCTTCCCTAGTATGGCCGGCCACCTTAAGGAGACTAAGGTAAATTGTGTCTCATGTTCACACTAGAGATAAGGAAACATTCCTTATCTCTTTAGGAATCCAATTAATATGCTACTTTAATTCCTTTTTGTCTAGATATTATTCCAATTAATATAATTAGAATAATCTGACCTTCCATGTGGCATATGATGTGGAAAATTTCGTATACATGGCTGAAGTGTGGTGACATGGCAGTCCAATCATTAATAGCATCCAAGTAAGCCAAAATACTTTCCGTTTATATCTTCCTTGACCGTCAAGAAGATTCCAAGTACCTTTTGGATGACCAAATGGACTCAGAATTAATTGATTCTGGTTTTATAAGTTAGGTATATGTCTTAGCTTTCTAGGAATATCTTGTTTGCACAATTTGGACACCTGAAAAACACTAAAATTCTAATTCCTCAAGATGATGTAAATCTGCAGCAACTGTTGGAAATATTGATTTTGTAAATCAAACTTGCATTGATTGGATGAACCATTTGCAATGAAACTTTGTAGAATTGAATCCTAGTGAATCAGGAATAATTTACAATTGGAATAGCATAAAACTTCAAAGTGTGGCTCCATATATGATTTTCTCAGTAAAGGTTGCACAAAAATACAGTAATTCCAGCATTTGTCTTTCTTTTACTGAAAATAGAAAAATATAGTAATTAAGTATTTTTCATCAACAATTAATCATAAAACTAGTTTAAATTCAATATAAAAAATGGCATAAAAACATTAACATTTTATGCCTATCAAGGCCACCCCTGAAAAGATTAGAGTAATTGTGGAGATGACCTCTCCTAAGAAAGTGAAGGATGTCTAAAGGCTCACAAGAAGAATAGCGACCCTCAATCGATTTGTTTAAAGAGCCACTGACAAAATTTGATAGGCATAAAATGTTAATATTTTTATGCCACTTTTTATATTGAATTTGAGCTAGTTTATAATTAATTGTTAATGAAAAATACTTAATTACTGTATCTTTCTATTTTCAGTAAAAGAAAGACAAATGCTGGAATTACAGTATTTCTGCGCAACTTTTACTGAGAAAATCATATATGGAGCCACACTTTGAATTTTTGTTTGATTCCAGTTGCTAATGAATCCTGATTCAATAGGCTTAAATGATTCAAAGTTTCATTGCAAATGGTTTGACCAATCAGTGTCAGTTTGATTTACAAATTCAACATATTCATCAGTTGTGGCAGATTTACACTGTCTCGGGAAAATGAGGATTTTAGTGTCTTCCTGATGTCCAAATTGTGCGATAAATATATTCCTGGAAAGCTAAGACATAGACCTAATTTTTGCAACAAAAATAAATGGATTTTGAGTTCATCTGGTCACCCAAAGTGTACTTGGAATCTACCTGATAGTCATTGAAGATAAAAAAAAGAAAGTTTTATGTTTACTAGGACTACCATTGTGATTGGACTGCCATGTCACCACATATCAGCCATATGTCCAAATTTTCCACATCACATGACACATGGAAGGTCAGATTATTCTAATTATTTTAATTGGAATAATATTTGGGATAAAAGGAAGGGAAATTAGAGATTGATTATGATTCCTAACAAGATAAGGAAAGTATCTCTATTCTAGTGTGAACATGAGACACAAATACATTGTTACCCTTGGTATGGCCGACCATGTTGAGAATGTAGGAGTTGGTATTGTGATTTGCATGCTATCTCCTATATTCTCTAGGTTTTAGAGATACCTTAGGGTTAAACCTATCCTAAACCTTTCCTATAAATAAATGTATACCTTGAAGGCTAAAATCTCATAATATCTTCAGCAGCTCTTTCCTCTCCTTTGCCACATAACCTCTACCTCTTCTCTCTTCCTCACGGAATCAAAGCTTTTCTCTAAGGTTTTATTTAGTTTCTATTAGTTAATTCATAGCAAAGTTGTGCTTACACAAAGCAAGGTACAAGGAGGTTCGGCTAAGCCATTGGAGAAGTCAAACTTGCTACCTTGATCGTAGTTTGAAGAAGTCAAGGATTGAAGATTGAAGAATAAATTCCAGCAGCCATAAACTATTGGATTTGATTCCTTTTCTCTTTATTTTCTTGCTATTTAATCTATGATATTTCTTTATTGTTTGATGGATAATTTAGAAATCATGTGTAACTAATTTTTCTATGAGGATTGTGATGTAACCCTATTACAAGTATTTAGTTTTTAACGCTTATTTAGTTTGATTCATGTTTAAAGGTTAGTATTTCATTATAGTTCTTAATACTTCCATGAAAAAGTTGACTAATTTAGTATTTATATTGGCTTAGGAATAAGGAGTATAAGTATGGAAAAATAATGAAATACATGTTTATAGGAATATTGCATGCCTTAGTGATAACTTTAACAAGGTCTTATTGGATTTGCATGTTTTAGGACTTAAATTTCCTTACTTATATTAGGGATAAATAAATACATTGTGCTTGCTAAATTATAATGCATTGAGGAATCAACTTCTAGTCATTTGAGGTTAAAGGGTAGTTAACCTATGAATCTATATTGCATGAGGACTAAATATGATTAATAGTGGTGAAGTCATGATCCTTGTTCTTTATAATCTTTGATTACCTACTTGCTGCTTTGTCTTTAATTTTTTTATTGCTTTCTTAAATTGCTATCTTGATACTCAACAATCACTCAAAAACAAATCTCTTTTATTTTTCAAAGTTTAATTTACAATCGATTTATTTTTAAAACTAGAGACATTATTCCTCATAAGATCGATATCAGCTTCCTTTCTAAAAGGAATCCACTTTATTACTTGTTGATTCATGCACTTGCGAGTTAATCTAAAATATACCACAGCACACATGTTTGCCATTCTTTAAGATCTTAAAAGGAACTAAATATTTCATTTGGATTGAGGAGTGTGAAGAGGCATTCATTAAGCTCAAGGCATATCTAAGCTCTCCACCCTTGCTCTTCAAGCTAATGGCCAGGGAAATGCTTGTACATTACCTAGCTGTCTCAGGTACAGTGGTAAGTGCAGCCTTGGTGTGAGAAGAAGGAACCACGAAGTACCCAGTATACTATATTAGTAAGGCCATTGTGCCTGTGGAGACGAGGTACCTAGACATGGAGAAACTAGCACTTACTTTGGTTGTGTCATCAAGGAAACTGAAGCTTTACTTCTAGGTCCACCCATTGGCCGTGCCGTCTAGTAACCCTTGAGGTAGGTCCTTTAGAAACCTGGGGCTTGAGGTAGACTTATCAAATGGTCTGTTGAGTTAGGACAATACAAGATCTCATACCAATCCCGGACAGCGATGAAAGTGCAAGTTGTGGCTGATTTCATTGTTGAATTTACCAACTACGAGGGAATAGCGGTCAAGGTTGTGGAGATCGAGAGAGAATAAGAGGAATGTGAGGGACAAAGTGCATTGTCAAACCTGTACATGATGGCTCGTCGAGCGAGTCTGGAAGCAGGGTAGATTTTATACTTACCATACCATGACCATACCACATCAAATTAGAGCACACGATAAAGTTGGGGTTCAAGGCATTTAACAACAAGGTAAAGTACGAAGCCGTAATTACAGGGCTGAAGATGACAAGATCCATGGGAGTTAAGAAGCTGCACTTTTATAGTGACTCACATCTGGTAGTCACGCCGGTTACCTCAGAGTTTTAGGTGAAGGAGGCCAACATGATCTCTTACTTGGTCAAAGCAAAATAATTGTTGAAGAAATTTGAAAAGTAGTGCATCATCCAGATTTTGAGGGCAAAAAATGTTAATGCTGATTCATTGGCCAGGTTGGCATTAGCGTCAGAATCTGAACTCACACATACCATCATGGAGGAAATACTCAAGCAGCCAAGTATTTTAGAAGAAAAGAAGAAAGTAAGTCTAGTTACTAGTAGAGCAAGCTGGAAAGATGCCATTACGAAGTAACTAACTGACGAAACCTTACTAGAAGATAAGCTAAAGGCGAGGCTCTTGAAATATAAGGCTCCGTACTACTCCTTGATTGAGGAAGTTCTGTATAAATGAGGTTTCTCCTTGCATTATCTCAAGTGCTTGGATGAGGTCAAGGTAAGGTATGTTCTAAGAGAGATCCATGAAGGAATTTGTGGGAACCATACAAGGAGTCAATCCCTGATGCACAAGGTCGTTAGGCAAGGTACCAGAAATTATGTGAAGAAATATGATTTCTGCCAAAGGTTCTTGAATGTGCCAAGGAAGTTACCTGAGGAAATGACTTCCATTGTTAGCCCTTGGTCCTTCTGTTGAACTTTTGCCGACAATACGATGACATGCAAAATATGCTATAGTGGTTTTGGATTATTTCACCAAGTGGGTGGAGGCTAAACCATTGTCCGCAATAGCAAAAGCAAAGACCTTGAATTTCATCTAGAGGTCCATCATGTGCAAGTTCGGGATACCACACACCATAGTGACAGAAAACGATAAACATTTTGACAATAAGAACTACAATATATGTGTTTTGGATTGGGGATCAAGGCTGCATTGTCATCCCCATTCCACCCAGAGGCAAATGGGCAAGTAGAAGCGATCAACAAGATTATTAAAAATAACTATAAGACTAAGCTGGATGCACAATAGGGAGCTTGGGTGGATGAGCTCGTGAAGAATCTTTGGGCATATCAAACCACACCGAGGACTACCATTGGAGAAACCTTGTTCTCCATTGTCTTTGGAGTAGAGGTCACAATCTCTGTGGAAGTGGGGGAACCAAGCTTCTGAGTTAGGCATTTTCAGCTCGACGAGAATGAGGAACAAATGAGATTAAGCCTTGTTGTGATTGAAGAAAAAAGGAACATGGCTCAAATAAGAGCTTCAGCCTATTAGCAGTAGGCAACTAGACATTACAACTTAAAAGTCAAGCAGATATCATGCAGGCAAGAGGACCTAGTTTTGAGGAAGGTCATGATCAACACAAAAGAGCTTGGCGTTAGAACACTGGGACCGACATGGGAAGGATCGTATAGAGTGACCGAGGTAATCAGGCTCGGTACCTATCATCTCAATGAGCTGAGTAGAAAGACGCTCACTCACCCATGGAATGCAGAGCACCTAAAAACTACTATCAGTGAGGATTTTTGTAATGAGGGCAGGAAAATACTTTTTTACATACTCGATCTTACGATTAATGAAATTTGCTCTTTTACTTCAAAGTATGATTGCAAAAATCGTTTGAATGATTATACAAAATTTGCTTATTGAGCCTATCTATAAATTTGCCAATCGTGAAGAGATTGTCTTGATTGAGGTCAGGACTCAGCTTTTAACAGGATATAGAGCTTTGCTCACTGAGCGTAACTATAAATTTGCCAGTTGTGAGGGGATCGCCCCGACTGAGGTCAAGACTCAGGTTCCAATGTGAATTAGAGCCTTGCTTACCAAGCTTGATTATAAATTGACCAGTTGTGAGCGGATTGCCTCGACTGAGGTTAGGACTCAGATTCCAACTGGAACTAGAGCTTTGCTCACCGACCTTGATTATAAATTTGTTGGTTGTGACAGGATCGCCCTTACTCAGGTCAAGTCTCAAGTTCCAAAAAGAACTAGAGCATTACTCATCGAGCTTGACTCCAATTTGCCAGTCGTGAAAGGATCGCCCCGACTAAGGTCAAGACTCAGGTTCTAACGTGAACTAGGTCCTTGCTCACTAGCCTAACAATAAATTTTCCAGGTGTGAGGGGATCGCCCCAACTGAGGTCAGAACTTAAGTTCTAACACACACTAGAGCCTTGCTCATTAAGCCTGACTATAAATTTGGTAGTCATGAAGTGATCACCCCGCCTGAGGTCAGGACTCAGGTTCCAACGAGAACTAGAGCTTTGCTCACCGAGCCTGAGTATAAATTTACCACTTGTGAGGTGATTGCCCCGACTGAGGTCAGGACTCAAGTTGCGATGAGAACTACATCTTTGCTCACCGAGCATGAGTATAAATTCATCAGTCATGAGAGGATCGCCCCGATTGAGGTCAGAACTCAGGTTCCAATAGAAACTAAAGTTACGTTCACCGAGCTTGACTCAATTTTCCAGTCAGTTGAACATGAGCCAATTTATGGCTTGGACGGATGATACACTTTAAAAGAAATATTACACTATTTGAAGTTAAGCGGCATCAATTCGAAACTTTGAAGTTCAAGTTGGGCAAATTGCTAACATGCTCAATTCATGACCATAAAAGGTCGTTGCCAAGCAACACAAAGACAAATCCAAAAGAGCATGTCAAAGGTATTACTTTGAGAAGTGGTAAAGAGTTGGGGATTCACTAAAGGAGACTTTACTAGATCAAAACAAAGAAGTCCAAATTTTTTCCACATGATTTGCCACCCTAAGTTCCAAGGATTCCATTCCCTCAATAGTTTCAAAATCATAAGTGAATAGACAACTTTCCAAGTTTTTGAGATGTATTCAAGAAGCTTTAAATAAACATTCCTTTTGCGGATGCATTAGAGTAAATGCTAAGCAATGCAAATTTCATGAAGATGATTCTTTCTAACAAGAGGAAGCTAAAGGGGTATGAAATCGTTGCTCATATCGTGGAGTGCAGTGCTATCTTGCAACAGAAGTTGTCTCCTAAACAAAAGGATTTGAGGAGCTTCATTATTCCATGCACCATTAGGAATTCTTATTTTGATAGAGCTCTTTGTGATGTTGGGGCAAGTATCAATCTCATGCCTTTTTCAATGTTCAAGAAGTTGGGTTTGGAGAAGCAAAGGCAACAAATGGTTAATTGCAATTAGTAGATCGCACCATAAAGAAGCATAAGGGAATAATTGAGGATGTGATAGTTAAAGTAGACAAATTTTATTTGGAGTTTATTGTTTTGGATATGGATAGTGATGACGAGGTTCCTTTGATTTTTGGTAGACCTTTCTTAGCCATTGTTGTGCTATAATTTTGATTAACTCACAAGTGCATGAATCAACAAGTAATAAAGTGGATTTCTTAGAGAATTCTGATATTGATCCCACATGGAATAATGTCTCCAATTTCAATTATTAATCAATTGTTAATTAAACTAATAAAAGTAAAGAAGTTGTTGATTGATTGTTGTTTGAGTAGCAAAGTAAGTAATATTAAAATGTGAACAAAGGCAGCAAGCAAAGTAATTCAAATGTTTTGATGAAAAAAAGATTAAGACTTAACCACTATTACTCCTATTAAGCCCTAATGCATTATAGATTCATAGGTAAACCCCCGTTTAACCACATGTGACTAGAAGTTGATTTCTCAATGCATTCTAATCTAGCAAGCACAATGTATTTAATTATCACTAATCTAAATACCGAAATTTAAGCCCTAAGACATGCAAACCCAATAAAATCTTGTTAAAGTTGTCACTAAGGCATGCAATATTTCTATAAACATGTATTTCATTGTACATCCATATTATACCCCTTATTTCTAAGTCAATATAATACTAGATCTATCCACCTTTTCATGGAAGCATTAAGAACTACAATGAAATATTAACCATAAATATGAATCAAACTCAAATATTCATTAAACACTAAATAGTCATAATAGAGCTACATAATAATCCTCATAGAAAATTAGTTACATATATTCTCAAAACCATTGATCAAATAATTAAGAGGAAACATATATTAATTAGCAAAGATAATAAAGAACAAAGAATCAAAATCAAAAGTTGATGGCTGCCAAGTTTTGATGTCCACTGTTTCTTCTCCTTGCTTTTCCAAACTATGAATCAAGACCACAAGATTCAATCTTCCAAGGCTGGCCAAATTTTCTCCTTGATCTTGGCTTTGCGTAGCACAGTTTATCTATGTGAGAACCCTTGAAAACTGAATAAAAAACCTAGAAAAACTCTATTGTTTTTGTGGGAATGAGAGCACAACAGCCTTGAGGGCTGTGTGATATGCGGCAGTGGTGTGTAGCCTTGAGGGCTGTGTAGTGTGTGTCTCCTTGAATGCTCAAGGTTACAAGGTATTTATAGGAAATGTTTAACCCTAGAGTCATTCTCTAAACCTAGATAATATAGGAGATAACATATTCACATAATCTCAAACTCTTATATTTTCTCTATATGGCCTGCCATCCTAGGGTAATGTGGTCTTTGGTGTCTCACATTCATACTAGGATTAGAAAACATTCTATATTCCCTTAGAAATCTAATTTAACTCTAATTCCAAATACTTTTCCTAATTATTATTCCAATTAGTATAATTAGAATAATTTGACCTCCCATGTGACATATGATGTGGCAAAATTCGTATACATGGCTGGAGTGTGATGACATGGCAGTCCAATCATAAATATCATCCTAGTAAGCAAAGATACTTTCCTTTTATATCTTCAATGTCCGTCAGAATATTACAAGCATATTTTGGATGACCAAATGATCTCTGAATTCACTGATTCTGGATGAAAAAGTTAATTCTATGTCTTAACTTTCCAGGAATATCTTGTTTTCACAATTTGGACATAGGGAAGATGCTCAAATTCTAATTTCCCAAGATAGTGTAAATCTGCAACAACTGTTTGAAAATGTTGATCTTATAAATCAAACTGGTATTGATTGGCCAATCCAATTGCAATGAAACTTTACAGAATTGAAGCCTAGTGAATTAGGAGTCATTTTGAAATATAATCGCACAAAACCTCAAAGTGTAGCTCCATATATAATTTTCTTAGTAAATGTTGCGCAAAAATATAGAAATTCCAACATTTGTCTTTCTTTTACTAAAAATAGAAAAATACAATAATTTAATATTTTTCACTACCAATAGAAATATTTTTTTAACCTATTCCTTATCCAACAAATGAATGGTAAGATGAGATTGAGTTGAAGGATTTGAAATTGGTTGATAAAGGGAATAAAGCTAATGGGAAGCAAGTGGTATCTTGTCTCAAGGGTTCTAAACCTTTACTTTTATTGCAATTTCTATTTTTCATTTGCTTTTGGTCTTTATGTTGAATGCAATTTAGTTGTTTGCAATTTGTTTAATTTAAATTTTTTGGCTTTTGAAATAAATATGGGTTTTGATTACTGATTTATGTTGTTGCAAGTAAATTTTGACCTAAGATGAGCATTTAAAGTTGAAGTAGCAAGTTAGAGAAGTACTAGTGCCTAGGCTCTAAGTCTATATGCAAAGCCAAAAACTTGACATGGGAGGCAGCAAATCCAGCACTTAGGCTCTGCCTCCATAGAGCTTAGGCGATGTTCCCCATTTCAAAAAAGAAGAAGACATTTTCCTTTCTTTTTTTTCTTTGTTTCTTCAACACATGAAGACTTCCCTGTTTTTCTCCTTTCTTCTTCCTCCCCATTTTCATTTTCATTTTATTTCTTCTTTTTCTTTTAGCCACAAGAAGCTTGAAAATCCATTTTATTTTAGTTTTTTAAGTCTCTCTCACCCGATTCTTTCATTTTCTATTTCTATCTTTGTTTTTTACTTTTTCATCACTCGACTAACAAGTTTTTCCCCATGTTTACATATTTGCTTGCTTTGGGTATGAATTTCTTTGCCTATTATTCAATTTAATTGATGGGTTATGATTTTAATATATTTGGAAAGCATTTGAGAGTTCAAAAGATATTTTGATTGATTCGGGTGCAAGGTTTGGTGGATTTTAGGCAAGTTGGAAGTTTGGGTTCCTCCATTTATAGTGGGAAAGCTTTCTTTCAAGGTCTCAAATTTGGTGCTTAATAGGCATGATTTCATAGTTTATAAATTTGTGGGTCGTATGGAATTTCTCAAAAATGGAGGAAGATGCCAAAACTGTAGAAGATGAGAAAGATGAGAATCAGGAGAGCTGATGTGTTATTCTATTCAGGGAAATCCTCTGTACTTAATCTATTTTAGTTTACCATTGAGGAAAATGTCAAATTTTAATTTTGAGGGTAATTTTTAGTCTTTTATTTGCTTGCTTTGTTTAGTTTTGCTTTAGTTAATGTTAAAGTAGTGTAGGTTAATTTTATTTTACGTTTTGCTAAGATGTTTTAGTGTGGATTGGTTGGAGTTTTTCTTATGTCAATGATAAGAATTTGGATTTTATTGATATAGCCTTCAAAAGTGGAAGTTATTTTGTGATGCATGAGTTTGATTCCTAAGTTAATTCAATTCTTGCTTAGAATTTTTTGTTATTTGAGCACTAAGTGATGATGGTTTGTCTATGTTGAATTCTTAGTGATGTTCATGTGAATTTAGTAACATTGAAATTGATAGGACCCAACCCTACTAGATCCTGCCTGCGTGACTTAATGTTTCAATTAAGCCGCAAACAGTCGTTAAAGTCTGATAAGTCACTTTTTCAAATCGAAAAAAAGAACCAACAGACCTAAAAGTTTTCTCTACTACCGAAAATTTTCTTAGAAATTTCGGCAGTATTTCGGCTATTTTCTAACACTCTCCAAAAGCAAATAGTCTATAACCTACAAGGAAAAGCGTTCCTAAACAGTATTCATTCTATCAGCACACATTCCCCACAGTAATCACAACTCAGAGGATGACTCAGCCCTCAAATAAAAAATACATTAACTGTAAAATTCTCTGTAGCTGGACTCAGTCTAAAATAAACCGAGCTGCCTACATACCCTATTTAAATAGGGATCAAGCTACCTGTAGTTCCAAAAGTAAATTTATGCCGGAATATGCTACTGACAATCACACTCAAATTTTATTTTATTTTATTTTATTTTATTTTTTTATACAAATATCTCATTTATCAAATTTGGCCACTCTTAAATCCATTATCGCCTTTCGACATCCTAACAAACAATAATATCCGCAGTTTGACGGCATAATTCCTCGCCAAATAGTTCTCGTCCACACAATCAAATCCATACATTTTATTCATAACCAAAACTCACATACACAACAATTCAACGTAATTAATCACCCACCCATTTCACAATTAATTAATAATCAATCCACAACATAATCAATTCTACACAACCGAATCCACATAGTGATTAACACACGATTTAACTATATAATATATTCCGCAATATTTCTCACTATTCCCAAATTTCAAATCACCCAATCAAATTCACAATTATTTCCATAAAACCAAATCGGCTTTTAAACCGTCAACGACAATTAATTCAATATAATCAAGCTCGCACACACGACCAAAATCAACTCTTAACCGACAAACCCGCAACTTTCACTCATAACAACTAAATATACAATATACCCCGTAACCATTTTCATGCTCAAGATACTCGGTCACACTCTCACATCCTGTAATAAACTCTCGGCATGTCAATGCCCTTCCACAGCAACCACCAAAACATAAATATACACATTTGTATCACCGATTGTCTACAATTCCTATTTAACCGTTATTAATAACACCGTTTGAAACTAGGTAATTCTCAATATTTATCTATAATACCAGAATTATATATCGAAACGAAGCTCGTAACCAGTAGAATGAACCGAGAACTTACCTCGTCCAACCGCCGCCGGTGGTGGCCAGAAATTGGCCAGGAAGTGGCGGCCGAGCATCCTTTAATCGCACCGTCCACACGAGGGAGCTTCGAGATAAACGGACATCGGAATTAGCTTCGGGAGGTCCAAAAGAGGGCGACCGGAGGTGCCGCGGGTCCGCCGGTTCCTCTGCATTTTCCGGCAAATTCTGGGGTTTCCATGGGCAGGGATTGACAGGAAAATGACGTAGGAGGCGCGGGCTACCTTTTCCGGGTGGTGGTGCGGCCTAGCCTCGCCAGAATCCGGCGATCACAACATTTCCCACTAACCGGTTTGAGCTCGATTTTCGGTGATCTGAGCTACTTCACGGCGAACCACCGGTGCCAAAGAGGAGAGGGGGTCGGCAGCGTCGTTTCCCAAGTAATTTTTCAGCCTGATTTGGTCGGAAAACCACCGTTGCCGGCGAAGGAAGGCAGCGGCACAGAGGTGCACGGGAAGCTGGCGCCGGGGGGGAGGTGCATGCGTCCGTGCCTTCCAGACCCTTCTGGACATTTTACAAATAAAGGCAGGGGCAAAATAGTAATTTTCACCCTGCCACAGCAAATTACCAAAATGCCCTTCACATTATTTCAGCCATAACTTCTCGGTTTTAACTCGGAATTGAACGTACAACTAGTCTACGAACTCGTATCGACTAGCTCTACGCAACGGTACCTTAGTCAAAGCCATCATATACCCACACAAAAAGTCAACCCCGAGCCTCTCATGGTCAAACTTGAAAATTTTACTATATTTTCTTGGTACGGGGTGTTACAATCTACCCCCCTTACAAAAAATTTTGTCCTCGAAATTGTATACTCCAAGTGTGATATAACCGCAACCACACTGATCACAATTACTCGAACCTCATTATGCTTCCACTGCGCAACTCTATCCACTATCATTAACCTTCGAAACAAAATCCAATCCACCAACGGATTCATCTCCATAACACATTTTTTTTTTGTTTTTTTTTTTTTAACAACTGTTTCTTCACATGCACGTCGCTAAAATTGAATAAATAAATAAAAATTCCACTCTCTGGAGAGCCTCAGCGGCTCAAAAATTTAAATCCCGTTATAGGTTCCTTTTCTTAGTGTTTTCCACTTACACTTTATTCAAGATCTCAACTCTTATTTCTTGGTATAGCTTCGAAATTTCTACCAGTTTCGTACGCATCTTTGAAGTTTTGTCCTCCGAAATACGCGGAGTTAAAACTTCCTAACCACTCCTATATCCTCAATTTCCTTACCCTTTCAATGTCTCAACAACTTTCGCTTAATTTATAGATGTTTCCAAAATCAAATGGGGTTACCCATTAATTCTTATCATTTGAAAAAAAATTTAACCGTCGTTGCTAAGTCTCCCCTCTCTTTTTCACAGACCATATGTATACCATCAATCACCACTTACATATATTTTTCCTTAAACTCAAATTTTCCAAATCATCCTCGTAGTGGAAAGGAAACAAATCTTACTCCAGCGAGAAAGATACGGTTATCTAGCATCTCCAACCTTTTCTGTGTATTGAATTTACTGACGTATTCTTCTCATATCAACCAATGTTTACCACAGAATTACATGACCAACTGGGGTCACTACTTCTGAAATTCTTTTTATCCAATTGTATGGCCAACACCATACTCCCATTGTGAGAATTCTTGAACATCCACTGATGATCATAGAGGCATCCAGATAATGTTCAATAGGTTGGTTGATCCGATCAACATAAATATCCCTTTACGAAGCCTTTACCATATGCGCCCGGGCATATGCAAGATGCCCCCTTAACTCGCTCTCAAGCAACTCGTCAGCCAAGTCCTTTTTGGAACACTGCTGCACATTACGAAACATACAATATGATGGTATATGCACCATACTTTCAAGATTGATCACCTTTTCTACACAGAATTTTTAATTTTCCATCCCAAGCACTATGTGATGGCATATATCTTTTGGGTCGGATGACACCATCCTTTCACTTGCCATGATATTTTCAATGCTCCTCATTGCAAGAGAACATTTAATGCCTTGCATTTAACAAATCAACAATTGTGTAATTATATTTAACAAAAAATTTCATAAGTTGTAAATTGAACCATTTGCTTTAAAAAACACTATACCTTGGAATGTAATGAAGGCAAACAATCAACAGGCAGAGCAGCACACATAGAGGCTACTAGGGTCTGCCTATGGGAAGATTGAATAGGTGTATCTTTTGCTGCAATATTGAAATACCATATGTACTGACCAAAGAACATGTCTTCTCGTTGCACTCGCTGCTTTCCATAACACCCACAATGCTGGTGAGAAGATTTTCTAGGATTTTAACCCTCTCACAACCTCATTATACTTCTCACTCCAAATTTTTGTTTGGGAGCTTCTTTGCGGCATATCAAAATATATGGTGTGGGTATAACCTTTGCCCTTCATCCTAACCCGATTCCTATATTATGATGTCCACAAAGCTTGTGTAAGTACGTCATTACGGCCGGCTTCCACAACTTCTTGGCTCAGCAATTCCTGCAAATAAAATTAGTATATATAATATACTATGATTTTTTAGTTGATTCATATAATAAACACTAATCTGTATGTTTAATACTCAATTTTTTGTGCAACCTCCTTTGTCGCATCGTTTGCATATTGTCCATCATTTCCTATTCATACCAATTGCCATAGTTGATCACATTTTATTCTTTGTTTTGTGTCTGTCTCTTTTCGCTGCATAATTAATTAGAATTAAATCTAATTAATTAGTTACTTATTGCAATGTGAACTAAGAAAAATAAATTATTAATTGCTAAAATCATATGTTTAGATACCATTTTCTTTTCCAATCTTGTATAGCTCATTGCACCCAAATAGTGTTCATATATATTTTTCTCTTTTCATTCTTAATATTTGAGACTTTTTTGCTGCATAATGGCAAACAACCACATATATGGATATTATAGGGTGAAGTAATAAAATGGCATATATATACATATTATTAGTTAAGGTAATAATATATATATATATATAATATGCATACTTTTTGTAGATTAGGGAAACAAATAAAGTTTATAAAATATATCTAAGAGTTTGATTCAATTCTCTTTCTTACAAACTCGATACATTAATCTTCAGTGATGAAATTGTACTATTCGGTGCTTGGTCTATGCTCGTACATCTCTAGTGTACCCATGTATGGAGCTACATACTTCTTATATAAATAATTCTTAAACCTTCTCCACTTGCCTCCAAATCTATATGTGTATTTTTTTTTAAGAGAGTCATCCTTTTTGGAACACTGCTGCACATTACGAAACATACAATAACATCATTAATTTACAAAAAAGAACTCCTAAATTTAAAAAAGTATGCAACCAATCTATATTTAATTAATTATAAATATTTTAGTACCTGTATTGCTGACCATAGGTTAGCTTTCAACCCCTTATTCACATCGTTCCAACTATCAATGGTAACTGGTATCATATTTTAGGTTAGTGAACCCTTAAGATAATTCATTTGCACAGTGTCATCATTAATAGGTAGTCCAACTTAACTGTACTCGAAGTTTTCCTTTAAGATTTTGCGGTTTCAAAATCTCTTCATTTAGGTAGCTCCTTCACTTTTCCTTGTTTTAATTGGTGAGTTGGGCGGGCCAGCCTCATCATTAGATGTATGGCCATCATTTAAGAAAATGCCCTCGTCGAATGGGTTCATAAATCTGTATTCAACTTGCTCAAATGTCACAAAATTTCACTTGCATGAAGGAAAACAAAGTAAAAAATAAAAAATTTGGCACAATCTCATCTATTTTTTGGACAGCCCAATTTTAAATAACCTGTGAAAACACACATAAATAAATAGAATCCTCATTCCATATCTATCATAAAACTTAATTAATTAAGGAATTCCATTTTAAATTTAATTAATTAAGTAAAAATAAAAAATCAGCAGAATTTCCTTTGTTTTTTAGACAGCCCAATTTACAATAATGTGCCAAAATATATATAAATAAAAATAATCTTATTCATTATCTATCACAAAACTCATTTAATTAAGCAATGCCCTAAACTATAGAGAAAAGAAATAGTGTCAAAAATATTTCAAAAAAACCTTCTCGTGTCGCATATTACTCGGTTCTCATAGCTCCACTATTTCAAAAATTTAAACACAATGGTACAATAAACACAAAAGCTATAACTTGAACATCCATGGCAAACATATTCTTAGCAAACACCACATGCTTAATCAAAAAGCATACACAAGGAAACTATGCTACTTATAATGATAGATTGTTATTTTGCTGGCTTAATCAAAATCTTCTCTAATTAATCCCAAAATGTATAGCCAAAATAATTTAAAATTTAATTATAAAATTAACAAACATAAATACAAAAGCTCTGATGCGGAACCCCAAGATTAAAGAATCTGAAACCCCAAATACACAAGAAATATTGAACAATAATTGGAAAACAAGAACCCGCCTTACCAAACCCTTAGATAACTTGTATCTAAAAACGTGGATTAGAAGGCTAGGGAAAGAGAAGAATAATCGCCACAAAGTATTTCTACTTTGATAAGATAATTCAACTCCTAATGCAACAAGAAGAAGAAATTGATTCCTCACCTTGCAAGAACACTCCTGGGAGCAATAGGAAAATTAATTCTCTCAATTGATTAAAAACTCAAATCTCTCTTACAAAAGAATTGATCCCCCTTTATATAAGGACTAGGGTTAGATCAAGAATCAATCTAAACCATAAAGTAATTAGGAAACTAATCCTAAGAAAATTAGGAAAGTAATCCTAAGGAAATTAGGAAGGTAATCCTAAGGCTAAAAACTAACCCTAAATAAAAATAATCCGAAAATAGAAATAATTACAAAACTGCCATTATAATCCGAAAATAGCTAAATTACGAAATTGCCATTCTAAGTTGTTTATTTTTAAAATGATGTCGTTTCGTCTCCGCAACTCTCGAGCATCATTACGACTTTCATCCCTTGGTTGGACAACATGCTTAAATCATCATTAGGCCTCGGAAAAGTGTTCAAATCATTTGGAAACTTGAATCGATCTTCATCCATAATTCTTTTCACAAATCCAAGCATTCCTTCTTTGATTTTCTAAGCTCGAGAATGCGTCACTGGTCCACTTGGCAACGTAATGTCCTTATCACGAACATCCATGCTAGAAGAGCGCTCGATGCCCACATCATTCCCCCCCTCCTCAAAAAGATTCGTCCTCGAATTTGCATCCATGTCAGAAGGAGAAAGATCAGCAACATTAAATGATGCGGAAACATTATA